>RJWM01008472.1:0-72644 GCA_004363535.1 Dasyprocta punctata | reverse complement strand
AAAAAAAAAAAAAAAAAAAAAAAAAAAAAAAAAAAAACATCCTTACAGATATCCTGTCGGAAAACTTTCCTGGTAGAGAAAAGGAATTTGACATACAAATAAGTGAGACATACAGAACTCCAATTAGCAATGATAAAAAACAAAAAAAAAACACCACTTCCAGGCATATCATAGATCCCAGAAATTCCACACATGAATAAAATTTTAAAAGCTGTTAGGGAAAAGAAACAAATCACTTATAAAGGAAAGCCCATCAGAATTACAGTGGACTAGCCGGGTGTGGTGGTGCACGCCTTTAATCCCAGTACTCGGGAGGCTGAGGTAGGCGGAGCGTTGTGAGTTTGAGGTCTGCTTGGGCTACAACGCGAGCGCAAGCCTGGCCTGACCTACATAGTGCGACCCTGCCTCAAAAAACCAGGGCCTGGAGTTTGGCTCAGTGCCTTAAGCGCCTGACCTGGCAGGTGCGAGGTTGTGAGTTCAATCCCCGGTGCTGCAAAAAAAAAAAGAATTACAGTGGACTTCTCAGCACAAACTCTCAACTCAAGGAGAGCTTGGAGTGAAGTACTCCAAGTTCCAAAAGAAAACAACTTTCAACCCAGACTGATGTATCCTGCAAAACTATCTTTCAAAATAGAGGGAGAAACAAAATACTTCCATGATAAGGAACAGTTGAGGAAAGTCATGACCACTAAACCAGCATTCCAAAATGTTTTGAAGGACATTTTAGAAAGGGATGATAAGTATTACAGCTTCATGAACCCCAATAGAAGGAATCCACCAGGAAAACAGAAAACAACATGATAAGGATAAGTTAATACATATGAGTTTTAACCATCAATGTTAATGGTCTTAATTCACCAGTTAAAAGACATAGAGTGGCACAATGGATCAAGAGGCAAGATCCAATAATATGTTGTATACAAGAAACACATTTAATTCAAAAAGATACCCATAGTCTGAAAGTTAAAGGATGGAAAACAATACTCCATGCAACAGGAGTCCAGAAAAAAGCAGGGGTAGTTATTCTATTTGCAGATAAAGTTAATTTTAAGCCAAGACTGATTAACAGAGACAAAGAAGGTCACTATGTATTGGTAAAGGGAACAATCCAAGAGGAAGAGATAACAATCATAAATATATATGCAACAAATACCAGTGCACCCAGTCATATAAAACAATTATTAATGGACATGAAAAATCAAGTAAGCCTTAATACCATTGTATTGGGAGACCTCAATACCCCTCTGTCACAAAAAGACAGGTCAACTAGACTTTTTGGGATCTTCTAGGTAGAGTATCATGTCATCTGAAACAAAATCTATGTATATAAAAAATTAGTTGTGACAGTCAGAGAAAAAGAATTTTGAGTGAAATGTAATTTTCTCAGGGTCACCTTCAGATTTTATTTTTAATGTAAAATGTTCATTTGAAAACAATTGTGTTAATAATTTGTTAGACAATGTTTCATGTCTGTATTTTTTAATCTTAAATAATTTTCAGGAATATCCAATATGCTGATGACTGTTACTGTTTTGTTGATTGGTATGAAATTGTTATGTTTTGATTTCTTATCTTCCTTTGTTTTAAATAAAAAAAAGTTTGTAGCTAAACATAGTAAGTATCTAAAAGATCATTCTGTTTTAATAAGAAGTGATTTGAGTTTAAGGGTCTTCTACTTACTAAGCATACAACTAGCAACTCAACTAATAACTCAGGGAGAACAGAGTATATTAGGGTCCCTATACCAAATGTTTCAAAATACTTCTACCATTGTTGTAATTCAACCAGTGTCTGTTGACTATTAATTGGATAGGGAGGAATGTGGATTAGTATATTCTTTCTATTTTTATGGTATGTTTATTACATACCAGGCCTTGGACATGTGGCAATTAATGAGCCACAGTTATAGCCCTCCAGACCTCGAGCTCTGGTGGCAGAGATACAAAATTAATACATTTTCGTAAATGAAATATTGTAAGTATAACAGACATAGGAATAAAATGCCACATTAACAATGAGGAAGAGGAGACTATTTTTGCCTGAGTTCAGGGATAGACGCTCAGGCAAAGTCAGAGAAATCATTTAAATTGGTGACCAATAGTTTATAAATAAGCTATTGAAGATATCATCTGCTATTTTTCAATAGAAGTTGCAAGGTAATTTAATCTTCAGGTCCAATTTTATCCAATAACAAAGTTCTCAACTAGGAATCTTAGCAAATTTAATAAATCTTAGTAAGACCTCCCCCCAGCAAATGGTCTCAGAGAATAAAAATGTGGAGAATGTAAAAAAGAAATGAGGAAAAGCACTAGCTCTTCTGTAAATTTTTAATTTTTCTAAATTTTGTCACAAAATATGACTCTTTTAGCCAAGAACATACTGGGGATTTTACTAGTGAGGCACAGAAGTAAGATGACTGACAAGCCTGATTGCCCAAACCACTGCAAGAGAAGACATACACTGACCCTATGGGTTTAATGGCCCAATGCTGTTCCATCCACATAAGATCAGAAGAAAAGCGTTACTTACCACCACCACCCAGGCCTAGCAAAGGCCACTCAGAGGAAGTGCTGGGCTGTTCCCTTAACTAGCAAATGAAATGTGCTCACAGTGAGTGACATGTAACACATGCCTGGGACCTTCTGATGATGAAGAAGCAGGAGAAAGAGAAGGAAACACACATGTGGTAGGATTGAGACACTGACATTTCCAGATTAAGAGTTTATTCTGATGAGTGGAGTTTCAAGGCAGCTACTTTATTCACCTCTTTCAACGTAAGTAGGACCTGCAGTAGATGAGTCTGTCATCTCCAAAACATAAAAATCAAGAAAGAGCACCAGTCTGAGAGGCAGCATGATGCTGTGGTTAAGGAATTTAATCAATGAACTTGATGACAGTGCAATATAACCTAAAGCTGAGTTCCGGGGAAACAGAATGAAACTTGACTCTGGCAGTGCCACAGAAGAGGCCCAGTGGAACTGGAGTCTCAGGGTGCACAGGATTTCAACAGGCTCAGCTGGGGCCAGAGGGCAGAAGGCGGGGCAAAGGAAACTTTCTGGTCTAGAGGATCCACATGTGGAAAGAGTAACGCCAGTTAGGAAGCACTGCTTCATTGGAGAAATGTTCGTACATTAAGGATACAGCTGTGAAAAAATAAAATCCTGTTTTCTTGGAACAACAGTCTGGTGGACAGTGGGATGACAAAAATAAATACACATTCAAATATATACCATATCAGCTGGTTATATGCTGTGTCAAAAATGAAGCAGCACAATGAAATGAAGGCAAATATTGGGTTGGCCTGGGTAGATCTTAATGCGGCTCCATTGAAGCAGAGACTGGAAGAGAATGAGTGGGTGAAGCGTGCACTCAGCAAGGACAGAGCAGACATAAGAGCAAGTGTGAAGGCCATGCGGCAGGACTGTGCTGCTACCTGCAATCGAGAGCACAGAATCAGTGCAGATGGAGCACTGGGACAAGGAGGAGAGTGACAGGAAATAAAGGTAGAAAAGTAAGAATGCCAGTTTGCAAGGCCTTCTTAGCCCTTTTAAGAGACATTGGCTTTGTGTCTGCCTGGCAAGTGTGAGGTTGTGAGTTTGATTCCCAGTACAAAAAACAAAAAACAAAAAAAAAAAAAAAAGAGAGAGAGAGAGAGAGAGACAGACAGACAGAAAGACATTGGCTTTAACTTTCAGTAAAATAGGACACTATTAAAAGGTTTTGAGCACAGGAATAGCCTAGTATGAGCTATGTGGGAAGATGATCCTCTCTGGGTATTGTGATGAGACTATACCACCGGGCAAGGGTGGAAGTAGGGAGCCCAGTGAGAAAAATAAGTATGCTTGGCCTCGCTGGTCCCCAGTGACTGGATTCTGAGCATACAGAGAAAGTATTAACTGATGGATTGGAGCAACACATGAGAAAAAGAGAAGGCAGGATGCTTGCAAGTGTTCAGAACAGGGCAATTGCTAAAATTGCATTCTCCTTTTCTGTTTCAGAAACAAAAGAGGGAGATTTTAAGGGGTGGAAGGAATTAGTAATGTGGATTTGACAAGTTATATTTTAGGTATCTGTTAGAAAGTCAGGAAGAGGTTGAATAGGTACTTAGCTGCATTAGTCAGGATATCTGGGGAGAGATTAGCCTGGAGACACAGTCCATGGGTAGTCTTTTAAGCCATGAGTCTTGGTGAGGTCACCAAAGAGGTAAGGGCAGCTGGAGAGAAAAAGTCTGAGAGGCTTCGAGACTTAAGGCTTCTCAAAACTTAAGAAACTGAAGGAGGGAGTGGAATAAGACCCTAGGACCACAGGGGCTGAAGAAAGAGATCAAACAAGAGACAATGCTATGGGTGGGCTTCACTGTACCTGATGCTGTCCACAGATCCACTTGGAGGAGGACTGCCCTTGGATTCAGTGACAGGAAGTGACAGAAACAAATTCTCAAGAGTTATTCTCACAGAGAACTTTGCACTGAGTGCACTCGAGAACTCAGGAGAGGTTTCCTCTCCTCTCATTTAGAGGGGAGCTGTTGTAGCATGTTGCAGTTTTACATGAGTCACTAGAGAGCTGTGAGTGTAGTCAACAGGAGGCAGCATGTGGCTGACTGAGGCCTGTAAGTGAAGGATCTATAGGGTGCAGCAGCTCTGTTCTTTTTCTCTGAACCCCACTGTATGTGCTGTATGTGTTCCATGCATTGCTCTTCCTCATTCCTGGATGAAATTTCAAGTAGGTCTCTACTATACTCTTAAATAATAACAGGTCCTTGGCCACTTTCAGGCACTAAATGAGCACACTCCATGATGGTAACAAATGCTCCTGTTTTGTCTCGTTGGATGGCTGAGCCCCTCATGGTTGCAGCTTGTTCTATGCTTTGGGGATGCTTCCTCGCTTCCTCCTTGCTGTGCTTCCCTTCTTCTGGCTCACTAGCTACTGCCTCAGGCTTCATGATACAGGCACAGTCTTACTAGTGAAGATCTTACTGAACCGCAGCTTGGGATCTTGGTCGGCTCTATCCAGAGTCAACATTCAGCAAGGTCCTTCTGCAGAGTCACTGCAGTACCCTCACTAGGGACCCCATCCCACTCCAGAGCAGCCTGTGTGCAGCTCGCTCTTGGTCCCAGCAGCAGTCTCCTCCATTCCAGCCTTCAGGTGGTTCGCTCTTATTGGGATCACACCACCCCTAGGGTTAAACCCATCCTGGATGGGGAAGCTTTTAAGGTAGCTGCATCTGGGGCTTCCTGTGCTGGACACACACATGCCTTGTCTTTGTCTTTGATGAATGTAAATTTGGTTGCCAAAGCAGCCTCATGCATTACTTTATTGTCTCATATACAAGAGCCAACCTTGTCCTTTGCCTTAGACCTCACTGTGACTTCTTCCACCTCCACTTTGCATCCCCAAGGTGACTTTTAAGAGAATTTTTAAAGTCTTAGTGGATCATGTGCAGGTGGTCTGATCTCTATAGCCTCTTAAAAAAATCCAAGCTATTGTAAGACCCTGATACATGTAGCTAGATAGAGTGTATATGGTAGGAGATAGGTGGACAGAGCCAACTAGGACAAAAAAATTAACATTTCTTTCTGACAACAGAAAGTCATCAAAGGTTCTCTAGGTAGAGAGCCCATGAGAAAAAAGTAATCAGTTTCTGGACATGGAGCACTGTAATACGGGGCGAACTCAAAGTATTAAATGAAATACCTTTTGAAATGGGCAGCAATATACAAATTAGAGTCATCATAAAGTATTTAAACTTCTAAGACATACAATCTTTCTTGTTTTATGATAACCAACCTTATTTACTTATTCAGCAATACATATCTACATGTATCCTTCCTCAGAATTCAACACTGTGTCTTTGCAGGTAACATTTAAGCTTGTCATTATCCTGACCCTTATATAATATAAACCTAGAATTCTGAACCCTGTTACCATTTAGTAAGACAATTCTTTTAGGACTTTTACATCAATTCAGAATGATCAGTTTCAGTCCCTCATGGATACTGTAGTTAGGGTTTCCAAAAAAAAATGTAATACAGGGCACATAATTTATAAGATTATTTTATAATATTCACCCACAGGGTCAAATACAGGAGAGCAATAGATCTGTCCATACACTAGAGACCCAAAGAATTCAGCAGAGGGTCCAGACCCCATGGCAATGTCCTGTGCAAGTCCAGCTGGAGACCTAGAGCCCATGGCAATGTCTTACGCCAAGCCTGCATCAAGGATCTGCACTGGGAAGGCCCAAAGGTTGGTAGTCGAAGCTAGAAAGTCTGCCAGTGGGGTGAAGGATCTGTGCCACCAGGCTGAGAGATCTGCACTGGAGCCAGGAAGCAACACTCAAGGTAAGGACCAGCACTCTCTTGAAGAGCACCACAGCCATCCTCAGTGACAGCAAGGACCTGATCTACTCTGACAGTGAGAATAGCTGAGTTCATATAAGGAAAACCAGCATGACAGACTTCTCCAGGAGAATCAACAGTACACCATCTTCCTCTCCAGTTCTCCCTTTAAGCTGCTGGCAACAATCCTCAGGTGGACCTTCCATGCCCAGAACCAGGCCGATTTGGTTCATTTGGGTATTGCAAGCTCACCATTAGTTCATCCATCACAACAGATGTATATAAATGGAGACACTGCTATGAGACAAACAGCTAAGTTTAAGCAGAAGATGAAATGAGTAATTATTCCATTAAAGAGAATAGTTCATGTTGTCCTGATTAAGTCATCTTTAACCACCTGGCCTCAGTTCAGATGGAGGTCAGAATCTAGGGGCAAAGTCTAATATACAGTAGAAGGTTCTGCAATTGATTCATTTGTTTATCCCTTCATATGTCAAATGATGAGCAGACTGTGCTAGGTGCTGGAAAGAAGTAAGGAAGGCAGCACAATGAACTCGACTCATTAAATAAGGGGCAGAAAAAGGAGCTAGATTTTTTGGTTTACTTTAAAAAAGAATTTGGTAGCTTTTTTATTTTAAAAAGTATATAACAGAATAAAGCCAATCAAAACAAACCAGTGTAAGCGATACAGGACTTCAGAACATTATGAAATCAACAGTAGTAACCATAATGCCTTTTGATGTCTTCAAAATAGCTGCAGATAACTTTGGACATAGTAAAAATCAAACAGAACAGAATAGAATAGAAACAATAGAAACAAAACAATGAATGTGATAAAGGACTTCAAAACGAGCCAACAGTAAATCCAAAATTGCTACCATAATATATTCTGCTATCCTTGAAATAGCTTCTCCTGCCATGGGATTTAATATAATCAAACAAAACAAAAGAGAATAAAACCCAACCCAACAAAACAATGGAAAGATGTAGGACCTCAAAACAAGACCATAGGGAGTCGACAATGGCTACAACCCTCAGAAGGAGATCCCCTCCCCCACCCAGATGACACATTGCTCAGCGATATCCTCTAAACCTATGATCAGACCACTGATCCCAGACCTGCAATGTTAGTGAAACATCAAAGCACCACAGGCATCCAATTGCATTTCACCTTGATAGCTATCATTACGGCCTGTGTTTCTACAGATAAGCTGCTTACAGGGGTTGGGGGATTGGTACTTTTTGCTTGCTAGCCTGCTCGCCAGAAGGGGCTGAGGCCTGGCTGTTGCCAGTCTGGCTGCGGCCTGCGCATGGCAGTGGTTCCCAGACTGGGCTTGTTTGCTTCTGCAGCCATTGTTCTCTCTTGAATTTGGTAGCTTTCAACAAACATTTATTGATCACCTTCCATTAATTTGATGAAAAGATTGAACATCTAAAAAGGTCCCTGCCTCTGCACTAGACACTGAGGACACAGAGAATGTCCAGAATCCTTGCCCTAGAAGTTCACAGCCTAGTGATGGAACTTCATGCGTGAAAAGGGATGATCCAAGAACAGCAATCTCACTGGTTAGGTAAGCATAACTACTCACCACCTGTCTTGAACACAATAGAAAATTATTTCTTCAGTTTCATAAAACAGACATATATGTAAATACACATATATACATATATACACACATACGTATGTATGCATATCTATGTGCATATTTGCATGCATGTATATTTGCATGCATATCTTTGAAATCTCCAGCAAATATCATATGCATTGGATAAATCTTAGATACATTCCCTTTAGGATTAGGAACAAGATGAGAATGTGTTTTATCACTGTAACTGTTCAACATAATACAATTATAGCAAACACAATTAGGCAAAAGTTAACAATAGACATAAAGACATAACAAAGAAGAGAGACATGATTTGCTGAAGAAATTTTCTCATAGTTCATACTGTCCTCCTGCCTAGACCATTTATTTCCCTATCCAAAATACCACAGATAATCACTGCTCTACAGAAGCTTGCTGGGCATCCAAACCATATTAGACCACCTACCTTTGTAATTAACCTGTGAAAGCCACTTTAGATGACTTCCAAATATGATTAGGCTATGGATGTGGAGATGGAGAAGGCCCTGAATGCAATTATGACTGTCCTTATGAGAAAGAGGTAGTCAGTACGATCACAGGTAAGGGGCAGGCAATGCCCAAAGAAGCTAGATATAAGTGATACAGGCATAAGCCATAGAATGTCAGTAGCCATACCTTATGCCTGCGGAGGTAGCATGGCCCAGTGACACTTGATGACAGCATAGTTAAACTGATTTTTGGTTGCAAGGCTGCAGAACCAAAAGAAAATAAATGTGTAGTTTTAAGTCATTAAGTTTGTGATAATTTCTTATAGCAGTAACCACAGCTTCCTGGCCTAAAAGAAAAATATGATCGGCTCTATAGCTTTTATTACTGGAAGAAAACATGTATTATTTCAAATTAAACAATACTTTCCAAACAGTGAATTCTAAAACATTTCTCAAGTATAATTTGATATAGGGTACAATAAGTGACATATTAACTCACTGGAATGGCTACAGCAAGCATAGGCATGACCTCCACATAGCTTGTTATGTCTTTCTCCCTTTGTACCCTTCCCCTTGCACATCTTCTTTATTTCTAGATAGTTTTAAACATTTTATTCAATAATGATTTCAAACTTACAGAAAGGTTGCAAAAATTGTACAAGGAATTGCTATATACCATTAGATTCTCTCAATGCTTTGCATGAGCATTCTGCTCATATCATACACACACACCTACATATAATTTTTTTGAACCATTTAAGAGTAAGATGCAGATATAATGTCCATTTCACTTACTCTTATCTATTGTAGTGTCTTTAATAAAAACAAGAATATTCTGTTATATAACCATAATACAATTATGCTGTTACCTAATCTACTGATCCTATAACTTTGTCAACTGTCCACTAAATGTTCGCTATAGTAACAGTCAGGATGCAATTTAACATCACAGATTCCCTTCAGTTGTCTAATCTCTTTGGCCTCCTTTAATCCAAAACTGTCTTTGAGGCTGTCTTTATCTTTTATGACCATAATATTTTCAAAAAGTTTAGTCAGGCTATGTTTTATACTCTTGCTCAGTTCGCGTTTCTAACATTTCCTTATGGTTAGATTCAGAGCAGGTACTTTCGGCAGGATGACTACAGAAGCAATACCAAGTCCACATGCCACTTTTTGGCAAGACATGTGGTAAGCAGCAAGGGCAAAACATGGAAAACATCCATATAAAGACTGAGCAGGAAAGTGTCTCTTCTTCAAGTTCCTGTCCTAGGAACAGTGTGTGACCTGCTGTTCTCTCTCCTGTCTGCTCGCTGGCTGATCCCGGGCATGGGGTGACACATGGAAGCATCTTCACTGCCAAGAAAGCACTACTGATGTGGCATTTTGCACACTTTCTCTATTACCCGACCAGGTCCCAGGCAATCCACCATGATATCCTCTCTTATCTCTTATCAATCTCCTTCTACTGAATCTCCTAGCATCCCCTGTGGTGTCTCTCCCATCTGTTGTGTAAACAGCAATTATTTTGTCCCTTTGTACGTCCAGTCATGTTATCCACTGTAGCTAAACCTTTTCAGTTTTTCTTAAGATGAAAAACCAAACTGCTTCACGAGACTCTCAAGTCCACTGTGTTTTGCCCTTCTACTTCTCCAGCCCTATCCTGAACCACCTTCCTTCCTGTCCCACACCAAAGCTGTCCATCTTTCTCCCTTGATTCCGCATAACTGCTTCCTAACCACTTTTCTCTCAATGACTGCCTACTGCCATACATAATCTTCCTTCCTCCCAATTGGACTCTTTGCTTAGTCACTGTATGGGTTAACTTTCCATCTATGAGACATAATACCTAACATATATAACTTATAAGAGGAGAGGTTTCATTGGTTTGTGGTTACAAAGAGTTCAGTCTATGGCCAGATAGCTGCAAGGTGAGAACATCAAAGTAGATGGGTTTTGTGGAACAAAGTTTATTTCATAGCAGCTGGGATTAAAGCAGGGAGACAGTGCCCAAGAATGGGTCAGGGACTAGACATTGACTCCAAGGTCGAACCTCCATGACTCACCAGACATACCCTATAGTGTGTTTTATTAATCCCCTAGGCAGTTCCTAAGTCGATCAAGTTGATAATCAGTTTAACTGTCACAGTTATCTCATCAAAATTTTTCACTTTAAACATCACTGCTTTGTACAGGCCTCCCCAACCATTCAGACTGTCACGAGTAGGCTGCATGCTTTCACGGTGAGACCTCTGCTGTATAGTACTTCCCAATCATACACAGGATTCCATAAAACATACAGGAGCCTTCTGAAGACTGAGGACTTCTGTGTCTTTCACCAATAAATTCAATTCCCCAAAGCTTCCTTTGAAGGTAACATATCCCTCAATAGCCAGCACCTCTAAATCTTATGATTCACTAATGAAGATCTTACTGAATGACAAATTTTCTTAAATGAAATTATCTATATTTCTTTCATTCTTCATGTCTTTCTCTTAAAATGTTTGACTTGTCTGTATATGTGGATGTAGTTTCTTCATTTAAACATGTATTTCATGTTTAAATTAAATATAAATATAATAAAATTCAGTTATTTATTCTACTATTGATAGAACTCTCAGTGGCTCAAATGTGGGGTTATTATGGAAAATAATGCTATGGATGCTCTTGTACAATAAGTCCCTGACTTACAAACAACTGAGGTGCCAACTTCACAGACACAAATGGACCTCACATTGTGAACCTTCATGGAGGCAAATAAATCATGGAAGACACTCACATGTCTGCTGGTCAAAATAGTTTACTTACAGCATTTGTGTGTGTGTGTGTGTGTGCATGCGCGTTTGTTGTGTGTTTAGTTATTTTATGCTTTAACTGTATATTTGTGTCAAAGGTGTAGTTAGACTTATGGACAAATCCAACTTATGAACATTCTTCTGGAACTAAGCTCATTCACAAGTTGGGGACTTACTATACTTGTCTCTAGGCATACACTAGTACATAGAATTTCTTGCTAGGAATGGAACTGGTGGAGTGTTGCATATATGCATATTCAAGTCTGCTTTCTATAGTGGTTGCATTCTACTTCCACCAACAGGGTAGGAAAGCAAAATATTTATGAAGGCCTATAATTATACATGTTTGTGATTATTTGTTTGATATCCAACTCCTCCACTTGACTGTTAGGGCCAAGTGTGGAAACTTCTGCATATCACTTGCAGTCCAGTCTTTGGCTCAGAGATCTCAAAATAATTGGCTGAATAAAAGGAGGTGCTTTGGTAAGAAAGCATAAACCTTCTGAATGTGAACATTAGTCTGTCTGACTCTAAAATGCATGTCTTTTCTACAACACCAAATGTACTGGTTGGATCCCGTGTCCCCCCAAGTCCTCATGTAATTTGGATGGGGCTGAGTCTGGTGTTCATGATTGGTTTGTTGTGTAGTGCTAGGATTGGTGATGTGAGTGCTACACCTGCCCAGGAGCAGAGTCGACATACAGAGTAAGGTGGGAGGAACATGATTCTTCCTCTCTCATGCCCTTGCCCTCTCTCTCTTTCCAGTTCACACACCCTGCTGCTTGTGGTGGCTATGAATGGTGGCCCCACCACACCATGCTGCCTTGGAGCCAACTAAGTGTGGACCGAAACCCCCCAAGAACTGTAAGAAATAAACCATTCCTTCCCTGATTTTGGGCGTCAGGTATTCTGTCTCAGCAATGAGTGAAAAGTAACCAAGACACAATTTGGTACCAGAGGAATGGGGTTGTTGCTGTGACTATATTTGACCGTATGGTTCTAGAGTCTTTGGAAATGGCTTGTGGGAAGAGTTTGGAAAGGTTCAGAGATGTCACCTGAAAGAGTAGCCCTGGAACAGTTTAGGCTATTCTGTAGGGGAGATTCTTGTCAGACCTCAGAAGAACAGAAGGTGGATAGAAAGCATGCCAGTAAAGATCAGGCTCAGGAGGTTTCTGCTGGGAAGAAGGACTGCATTACGTGTTGGACTCCACACGATGTGTATTATGGCTTGGCAGAAAGTTTGTCTGCATTCTGCTCATGCCCAGAGACTTTGCCTGAGACTGAGATTAATGGCAAAGAACTGATTAGTCTAGAAATCTCAAGGCAGCCTAATGTAGAAATGGTGGCCTGGCTATTGTTGGGGGCTCTTAGCCAGATTTATGATGGGAATCAAGAGCAAAGAGCCCAGCATGGTGATTTAAAATGCTGTGAGTTTGGCCAGGAAGCTGTGGACTGTAAAGATAGAGCTGAGACCTCGACTGCTGAGAAGAAACAAAGGAATAGAAACGATGGCCTGGGGGCATCCCAGGAAGCAGTGGGCCTCCACCCTTTGCAGCCTGAAGCCGGCAAAAGTGAAAGAGTTTGCTTGGAGGAAAAAGCCGCAGAGTGTCATGTTCTAGAGTGGCAACAGAGGCCACAGGAGGTTTCAAAAGGGTGGTAGCCATACCAGGTTCCAGAATGGCAGCGGCATAGAGAAGTTGTTTCTCACAAGCAGGTCCAGAGAGCTCAGTGATCCAGGCAGTCAACCCCTACAGCCAAGAGAGAGGAAAGCCTGGCTACTGCTCCAGCTGGCAATGGACCTTGATGGCATCCACGTGGCACTGGTTTTAGGTGCAAGGAAAATGCACAGATTCTAAGGCTAAGGCAGCTTCCACCCCACCTGCAGAGGGCAATGTGTAAAGATGTAAGGGAGAAGCCAAGGAACATGGATTGTCCAAGGAAAGCTATGAAAGTTAAGGCCCCTGAAAGTGCCACGGGGGTGGCATCACTCAAGCTTTTTGGAGCTTGCAACCAGATTGTTTCAGATGCTGAGCCGAGAACTCCAGGACCTAACATTTGCCCTGCTGGATCTTGGACTTGCTTTGGTTCCAATGCTTTGTATTCGTGTTTGTAACTTTTAGAGTGGTAATGTTTATCTTGTGCCTTTATATGTTGGAAGTATTTAACCTTGTTTTCATTTGTACAGGGGGTCACAGATAAGAGTTTGCCATAGATCTTGGAGGAAATTTGGGACTTGAACTTTTCAGCAATGCTGAAACTGTTAGGACTGTGGCAACTCTTGAAGATGGACTAAACATCTTTTGTATAAAGGATATACATGAGTCCTTGGGGGACCAGGGGTGGAATGTATTGGTTGGATCCTGTGTACCTCCAAGACCTCATGTAATTTGGTGTTCATGATTGATTTGCTGTGTGGCACTAGGATTGGTGATGTGAGTGCTGCACCCACCCAGGGGTGGAGCTGACATACAGAGTAAGGTGGGAGCAATGTGATTCTTCCTCTCTTTCACCCTTGCCCCCTCTCTCTTCCCAGTTCATGCACCCTGCTGCTTGTGGTGGCTATGAATGGTGGCCCCGCCACATCATGCTGCCTTGGAGCCAATGAAGTGTGGACTGAAACCCCCAAGAACTATAAGAAATAAACCTTTCCTTCCCTAATTTTGGGTGTCAGGTATTCTGTCTTGGCAATGAGTGAAAAGTAACCAAGACACCAAATTTTTAACTTAAAATGGTAATGATCATTTGCATGCCATTATTACTTCCAAAAGTAATAGAAGTAATAAAATGAGATTATAGCTGTCAAGCCAAAGAATACAGAGTATGTAGTAAGTATTGCCCATGTTTCACTACTAGGCACCTAGCCCCAAAGGTCCACAGGGGATACAAGAGAGAGTTTCACAATGGCAAGTGCTTTATGAATCTATGTGGATTAAAATTTCATTGTGGAGAAATATAGGAAGTTTCAAATATCACTTTAGGGAAAACTGAGGAACCAATTAATTGCTTTCAAGTCCAAACTGTACCTGTGTCCAAAATTAGCCACTAGGACAAATATAAAGAAGCATGCTCCAAGTCCTGATCTGAACAAACATTGTAAAATACTTTTATCCAGGTGGCAGGATATTTTATCTGTGCCCAGACTCAAGGAAGATCTTGGTGCAGAGGTGGTTAAACATAGTACCTGCAGCTTGGCCCCATGGGTTCAAAAGTAAACTGTGACTTCTTGTTTACATTGAAAGATCTTACGCCTCTGATTTCCTGCTAGGCCTGGTGTGTCTGTGCTTTGGTTTCAGAGTTTGTGCCTACCATCTCACTATTTTATGAAAAATAAAAATTCCACAATCTCTTAATTGTCAGCAGATTCTATCAGGTACTCTAAGTCATAGCTTCTAACAATGTCTGTTCCTAAGTCTGCCAGGAAACACATTCTTTGAAAGAAGCAGATTCAACGGACTTCTAGTGTGCCACAACCTACCAGGGATTGACTGACTCTCCCACTTGATTTCCTTCATTTTACATTGCCTTTATCTTGATTTCATCAAGTGTAAATACAGAATACTGTCTATGTAAAAGGTACTCTACAAGACAGTGAGGACACAAGAATGAAAATATAATTGCCACTCTGAAAACACTCAAATAATTTTCTGAAAATGCTCCATTAAAATCATCTGGGTACACATTAAAATCATAGATTCTGGGATTGGGGTATCAATGGAAGAGCAGGTGCTTACCATGTGCAAGGCCCAAGGTTCAGTCCCCAACACCAAATAAATAAGTAATTAAAAGATAAAACAAGATTTTTAGATACCCCTTGCTAGCAGGATTTACTGAGTCAGATCCTGTGGGACCAGGGCCTGAGGTAAAATTTTGAGGAATTTTCACAGTGGTCATACCAGCCTAAACTCAGGTCCAAAACTAGATACATATATACCACCATGACCTAAAGTCAAAATGGATCAAAGATCTAAATATTAAAACAGAAACACTAAATGTACTGGAAGATGAGGTAGGTAGAAATCTTGAACACATAGGGGTAAGCGGAGAATTTATGAAAAAACACAAACTGCATGGGAAATACTTCAAAGAATCAACAACTGGGATCTCACCTTATTAAAAAGTTTTGGCACATCAAAAGTAATCACCAACAATGTAAAAAGACGATCCATAAAATGGGAAAAAATTTTAGCCAACTGTCCAGAAAGAATGACTAACATCAAGAAATTAACCAGAACGTTAGCGGCCAAGGGGAGCCTCAGCTGCCCTTCCCCTGCAGCTGAAAGGCCTTTGCAGCTGATGGGAACACTGGCCTTCCTTCCTCCACAACTGGATGACTTCTTTAACTGAGGGAGAAACCCAGCTACCTTTCCCCTGCAACTGAAGGACCTCAGCTGCTGAAAGGCTTGTGGACCACCATTACCCCTAACCAAAAGACCTCAGAAGCCCATGGATCTTCAGGGACCCCTTCCACCACCTGCAGTACCTTGGCGGGCTGGTGGGAGCCTCAGGAACCCCACCCCCTACACAGAGGACCTCAGAGGGCCTGCAACAGTGTGGTGAGCTTCTCCCTCAAGCAGTGGACCTCAGTGGGTCAACTGGAGCCTCAGCAAACACTCCCCGCAACTCGAGGACAAATACTAACAGACATGAAAAACCAAACACACAATAACACAATTGTAACAGGGGACTTTAATACCTCATTGTCACAAAGAAATAGATCAACTAGACAAAAAGCAAAGAAATGACAGAACTGAATCAAACAACCTGTGAACAAATGAACCTACTAGATGTTTACAGAGTGTTCCACCTAACAACATCAGAATACACATTCTGCTCAGGTGCACATGAGACATTCTCTAAAATAGACCATATGTTAGTCAATAAAACATGCATAAATAAATGCAAAGGGATTGAAATTATCCTATGCATAACATCTGACCATAGTGCACTGAAATTGGAAATTAAAGACAAAAGAAACTACAAAACCTATATAAACACAAGGAAATTTAATAACACTCTCCTGAACAACCAATGGGTTACAGAGGAAATTAAAGAAGAAATTAAACAATGCCTACAATTCAATGAAAATGCATATACAACATACTGAAACCTGTGAAACACAATGAAAGTGGTCCTAAGAGGGATATATATGAATTGTCACATCAAGAAAACAGAATGAGCACAAATAATCTAATGCTGCACCTCAAGTTCCTAGAAAAAGAAGAGCAAGTCAAGCCCAAAGCTCACAGAACAGAGGAAATTATAAAGATCAGAGCAGAAATGAACACAATTGAGACTAAGAAAACAACACAAAGAATTAATGAATTGAAAAGTTGGTTCTTTGAAAGAATAAACAAAATTGATACACCCCTAGCCAACCTTATCAAGAAAAAGAAAGAAAAAACTGAAATTCATGCAATAAGGAATGAAAAGGGTGAAATTACTACATATCTTGTTGAAATTCAGAATATCTTGAATACCTACTTTGAAAACCTTTACTTACAAAGGCTGAAAAACACAGAGGAAATGGACAGATTCCTAGAAACATACGAATTACCAAAGCTGAATCAAGAAGATATAAAAGTTTTGAAGAACCCAATATCAGTTACTAAAATGGGAAAAGTAATTA
This sequence comes from Dasyprocta punctata, assembly GCA_004363535.1. Taxonomy (NCBI): domain Eukaryota; kingdom Metazoa; phylum Chordata; class Mammalia; order Rodentia; family Dasyproctidae; genus Dasyprocta; species Dasyprocta punctata. Next base: position 55,814 of record RJWM01008472.1, on the reverse strand, counting down.
AAAACTTACCCACAAAGAAAAGCCAAAGTCCTGTGATGGATTCACAGCTTAATTCTACAAGAAATTCAGAGAAGATTTAATGCCAACACTCCTCAAACTCTTTCTTGAAATAGAAAAGGAAGCAATTTTTCCTAACTCATTCCTGGAGGCAAGTATTACTCTGAAACCAAAACCAGAGAAAGACCCAACCAAAAAGGAGAACTATAGGCCAATCTCCCTAATGAACATCGATGCAGAAAGTTTCAATAAAATACTAGCAAATAGAATGTGGCAAATCATCAAGAAGATTATGTATCATGATCAAGTGAGATTTATCCCAAGAACGTAGGGATGGTTCAACATATGCAAACCAATAAATGTAAGACACTACATCAACAAAGCCAAAGACAAGAATCATATGATCATCTCAACAGATTCAAAGATTTTGATAAAATCCAACACTTGCTCATTATAAAAACCCTACAGAAAATTGGAATAGATTGTCTTTACCTCAATCTGATAACCGCCATCTATGACAAACCAGCAACCAACATCGTACTAAATGGACAAAAAATGAGAACTTTCACTCTAAATTCAGGAACAAGACCAGGCTGTCCACTCTCACCCCTCTTATTCAATATAGCTCTGGAAATGTTAGCCAGAGCAATTAGACAAGAGAGAGAAACAAAAGGAGTAAGATTAGGAAAGAAAGAAGTTAATCACTATTTGCAGATAGCATGAGACTCTACATAGAAGACCCCCAAAACTCCATCAAAAGACTATTTGAGTTAATAAGCAAATTCAGCAGTGTAGCTGGATCCAAAGTCAACACTCAAAAATCAATAGCATTCCTGTACACAAACAAAAAACTCACTGAGAGACAAATTATGGAAATAACTAACTCCTTTCACAATAGCATCCAAAAAATGAAATGGAATCAACCTAACACAGGATGTAAAAGACCTATACATTGAAAACTGCAGTACTCTAAAAAAAGAGATTGAAGATAATATCAGAAAATGGAAAGATATCCCTTGCTCTTAGTTGGGAAGAACCAGCATAGTAAAAAAGGCCATACTCCCAAAACTTACACAGATTTAATGCAATTCCAATCAAAATACCATTAATATACCTCATAGATCTAGAGAAAACATTCCTGAAATTCATTTGGAAACAGAATAGACCTAGAATAGCAAAGGTAATTCTGGGCAACAAAAGCAAGGCAGGAGGCATCTCAATCTCTGACTTGAAATTATACTACAAAGCTATAGTGGTAACATCAGCATGGTTCTGGCAAAAAAAAAACAGACCTCATGATCAGAGGAACTAATCAGAAGATGCAGACACAATTCCAAAGATACTCAGTCACCTTATCTTTGACAAAGGGGCTAACCATGTTCACTGGAAGTAACACAGCCTCTTTAATAAATGGTGCCGGAAAAATTGGCTTTTCATATGCTGAAGACTGAAATTGGACCCATGTTTATCATCATGCACTAAACTAAAGTCAGAATGGTTCACAGATCTAAATATTAAAATAGAAACATTAAATCTACTGCAAGACAAGACAGGTAGAAATCTTGAAGATAAAGGGGTAGGCAAAGAGTTCATGAACAAAACACAAACTGCAGGGAAGTACTTCAAAGAAACAACACCTGGGATCTCAACTTATTAAAAAGTTTTTGTTCTTCCAAAGAAATCACTGACAGACTGAAAACAAAACCCCACAGAATGGGAAAGAATTTTAGCCACCTGTCCCTCAGACAAAGAACTTATATCTAGAACATACAGAGAAATGAAAAACATCAGGCCCCCCAAATTCAAAGACCCAGTCCAAAAATGGGTATCTGAGATGAATGTGCATTTCTCAGATGAAGAAATACAAATGGCAAATAAATACATGAAAAATTTTTCAACACCATTGGTCATTCAAGAAATGCAAATTAAAACACTGAGATTCCGTAGCAGCACAGTTCATAACAGCCAGATCTTGGAAACAACCTAAATGCCCATCGACTGAGGAAGGGACAAAAAGATGTGATATTTCTATATAATGGAATACTACTATGAAGAATGATAAACTGGACACTTTTATATTTAAATGGATGCACCTTGAGAACATACTTACTAGTGAAATAAGTAAGTCACACATATGTAAGCATCGTATTGTTTCACTTGTGTGACAAACTGAAAGAAAAACTATGCATGTTTGTATATGTATATGTATATAAGAAAATAGTTAAGATAATTAAAAAAACAATTTATCTTTGAAAGTTAATGCTTTTCCTTCTGTTCCTTGATTTAATCTGTATATTTTTTGTATAGTTTAAATAATCTTTGAAATGTTCTCATGATCATTCTCAAGACTTCTGGCTTATTACTATCTAACATTATGATATCCCCATCTGTTTTTAAAAATTCTTATTCTTTCTTTCTTTTTTTTTTTTTTTTTTTGCGGCACCAGGGATTGAACTCACAACCTCGCGCCTGCCAGGGCAGGCACTTAAGTCACTGAGCCAAACTCCCAACCCTGGTTTTTTGAGGCAGGGTCGCACTATGTAGCTCAGGCCAGCCTTGCGCTCGCGTTGTAGCCCAAGACGGCCTCAAACTCACAACGCTCCTCCTACCTCAGCCTCCCGAGTGCTGGGATTAAAGGTGTGAGTCACCACGCCTGGCTAAAATTCTTATTCTTTATGTACTAATAAAAAAAAATTAGATTAAAGCAATTTGAAGACCAAAAAAAGAGATTCATCTCACTCCAGGAAGAATGGTTGCCATCAAGAAATCAACTGACAACAAATGTTGGCGGGGCTGTGGGGAAAAAGGAACCCTTCTGCACTGTTGGAGTGTAGACTGGTACGGTGGAAATCAGTGTGGAGATTCCTTAAAAAACTAGGATTGGAGGTCCCATTTGATCCATTATCTACAAAATAGATATTGTGATAATGAAAGGGAAAGAAAGTGTTCAAAAGGAAAGAACAACTGGGATAGGGGAAAGAAGAGAAGTAAGAAGGGAAAACATTATATGTATGTGTGTGTATATATATATATATATATATATATGCATGTATATACAAGATAGATAGCTATACAACTAATCTCTGTTAGTTCACCAAAAAGAACAGTGTGTTTCATTGTTTGATCATTTTTTGTGCCTAAATCTTATAACCTGAACAACTACTTCTAAGATAATAGTATGCAATATATTAAATAGTGTTAATTTTCTATTGTTTTTTATGAAATTCTGTATCATTTCTGTCCTTTTTTCTGTTTTCCTTTTTTAAATTTAAAAAAAGAAATTAACCAATAACAAATGCTGGTGAGGCTGTGAGGAAAGGGGGACCCTGTCTACTCTTGGTGGGCATGTAGACTGGTACAACTACTTACTTTGAGTCTCATTTGAAAGAAGGAAAACAACATTTGCGCTGGGTGCCTCCCTTTGTTATTCTGAGAATCAAATCCCATAATACATTTTATACTCTGAGGCACCAGGAGAAAGTTAATCCTTTTATGATAAAAAAACTTTCATAAACACAATTTAATTAAGCTAATCTCTTAGGTTTCTCGTAAACAGTTACAACCACACTATCTCTAATCACTCCCAGCTTTGCTCATGGGGACCCCTAAGCTTCAACATCACTACTATGGATTATGTGCTTCCTTCCAGGGACCAACAGGTTTTTTGCAAAAGTGCAGCTCAAACCTGGAGTCAGTCCTGGGTACAGCAGTAGCACATTCTTCTGGTTCTATGTTAGTACTGTCAATGAATGGATATAAAAGAATACTTACAAGCCTGTAATCTTTCTGGTCACAATTCCATCATCTGTTAGTTGGGAAAATGTAATCTATCAGACCATTTTATTATGTTACCATGGTGTTTAATCTGTATATATTTGTCTTACCCATGTTACAAAGCATGGTTATGACATCTTGCTCTTACACAGCTGTGACTGTTGTCCATTCAGGGACTTTCAATTAGTCTAACACATTTGGTGTAAGAATTAGAAATTCTATGTACAGAATGCCTTGGAAAGAAATTGGCATATGGTAAGTGTCCAATGAATCCTATCATTATTTTTAAGTACAGACATGTTCCTTGATTATCTTTAAACTGTTACCCCATAAATGCTTCTTCTTCAAAAAACACATATAAGCCCATGTAGCCTTTTCCTTTTTAGGTATCCCTTTGTTGTTGTTTTTGTTTGTTTTTTATCTAAATTTTATATCTTTGAACTTGTTATTTAGTATTTACTTTCTTTTACACTAAGATACAAATTATTTGTGATCCACTCCCATATCCCTTTGGGTTAACTTGATTCTAAACCATGTGTTGAATGCACACTATGTACACTCTAGAGATCAAATATTAAAGTAGACTTTTCCCCAGCTACCTAAAGAGTTTGGGTCTATGGGAAGGATGGAATGATAAACACTGCACTAGGGCTCTACACAAAAAGTTATGGAGGCCCAGAAGAGGCACACACAACCACAAGTGGTGTGGGAATAGAACATTTCATGGAGGCATGCTCTGGACTGAAACTTCGGGACACACAGTAATGACACCAGCAACTAAGAACACAGATCTGAGATTCCTGTGCTCTGGTTCAAACTCAAGTACACCTCCTCCTAGCTCTATGAACTCTCCAAGCTTCAGTGACCTCATCTGAACTCTGGAGTCACAGTACAAGGAGCACTACCTCAGAGAGTGGGCTGAGTATAACAAGGAAAATAGTAAGTGCTCAGGAAGTGTGTTAAAATGATGGTGCTTTCAGTAATGATTCTGCTCAGTAGAGAGAAGGAGATATGGTCATCCCAGGCCAAGAAAACAACATTCCAGACAAGAAAAAGCACAGTATGTTTTTCAAGAAGAGACAGTATTGTAAAGGTCTATTATATCACTTCTATCTGAAGCTTTCCAAATTACAAAACCCTTATTTGGTGGTAAAATTGGATCTGAATAGATCAAGTCATTTAGTACTCTTTAACCTAGTTGGTGTGAATAGCCATGCATTTTACTGTAGAAATAATCATGTGTTTGATTATGTGTGCTATCCTTGTTCTTACTGGGAGTGTTATGCAATATATTGCGCATATATAGTAACAACTGTCTAAAATCTGGTCACTTTTTATTCTCAAATATATTTATCTCTGAGAATTTCAGATAAGGGTGTGTGCATGCATCTGTTAGGATATAGGATAAAAGGTGAGGGAGAGCAGGAAGACAGTTAGGCAAAGACAAGATCATATAAGATTGCCGACACCCAAGTAGGACCCAGAGTTGTTGAAGGATTTTTCCTGAAAGGGTGAAGCCCTTGATTTTGAATTCAGGACAAACTTCACTCTGAGTCTGACAGTGTCTTAGTCACTCTGCTGTTGTAGGAAACAATCCTCAACACCCACAACTTAAAGGAGGAGAGGTTTATTTTGGCTCATGGCTTTAGTCAACTGGCTCCAAGGTAGAAACAGGCTGACCAAGAAGCATGAAGGGAAGAAAAGGTGTTCAGTCCATGGCAGCCGGAAGGCAGAAAAAGGGAGGAGTTGGAGAGGAGACTCTCCTTTTCCAGGTCGCATCATTGTGGCCCACCTCCAACAAGGCCCGACTCCAAAAAACATCATATTTTAGTAGCAAACTGTTTGACTCCACTGATGAGTGTGCCACTCCATGATTCAATCACCTTTCACATCCGTGAGAATATAGGGGGCATTTTAGATCTAAAGCATATCAGGGTAGACAGGTCAGTGCAAATTGGTGTGCTGTGAAACACAGAAGAATAAATATTTATACAAAAATAACTGACAATTCTTTCTGGGGTCTCCCAGTTTTCATGGGCTATGTCTCTAGCTCTAGAGAACCTTAGCCTCATCTTCCAGGAGCACAGCAAATCTTACTTGTACAACGACAAGAGTTGTTAATTTTATCACAATCCCAGACCTGAAGTTGTATTACAAAGCTACTGTGATAAACAAACAAACAAAAAAAAAAACCAGCATAGCACCAGCACAAAAACAGACATGAGGATCAATCAATACAGGACGCAGAAACAACTCCAAGCATATTCAACTATTTGATCTTTGACAATGAGTCAAAAAAACACGCTGTAGGAAAGATAGCTTCTTCAATAAATGATTTGGGAAAACTGGCTATCCATATGCAAAAGATTAAATCTAGACCCATGTCTCTCATCATGTACTAAATTAAAAATAAAAATAGACAAAAAAAAAAACTCTAAATGTTAAACTAGAAACACAACCTGCTGAAACACAAGATAGGTAAAACTCTTGAAGTCATAGGTATAGGGAAAGACTTTCTGAACAGAACCCCAGTTGTACAAGGAATAGTTCTGAAAATCAACAAATGGGATAATATTAAATTAAAAAGCTTCTGCCTGGCAAAGGAAATAACTGTCAGAGTGAAGACACAATCTATAGAATGGGAAAAACATTTTGCCATAGATTTCTCAGATGGCAGAATGTGTAAAGAAGTCAAAAACTAGACCCCCCAAAATAAAAGACTCAATAAAAAAATGGGCAAGTAAAATGAATAGACACTTCATAGAAGTACAAATGACAAATAAATACATGAAGAAATGCTCAACATTGCTGTCTATTACAGAAATGCAAATTAAAACAACTCTGAGATTTCATCTTACTCCACAAAGAATGGCCATCATTGAGAAATCAAATAGTAACAAATGCTTGAGAGGCTGAGGGAAAAAAGGAAATTTTTACACTGTTGGTGGGAGTGTAAACTAGTGCAACTGCTATGGAGATCAGTATAGAGATTCCTCCACAACTAAAAACTAGAAATTCCGTTTGACCCAGTTCTTCCTCTTCTAGGTATGTTCTCCAGAGTTAAAAACATTGAATTACAGGCAGGGGAAGAGAATAAGAAGTCGCCAAGAAGCAAGCCCTCCCTGTGAAACCAGCGCCATGCGTGGGCTGCTGCTGCCGGGGGGACAGCCAGACCCCAGCTTTTTCCTGTGAGTCAGGGCCATTTGAGGACTACATGGGAAGAGAACAAGAATTCACCAAGAAGCAAGCCCTCCCTGTGAATCAGCGCCATGTGTGGGTCACCACTACCAGGGGGACAGCCAGACTCCAGCCCCTTCTGGCACAGGGGCTGGGAAACAAGAAGAGCCAACAACCTGCCTCCCTACCCTCCGTAAGTGATCTGCTTATCTGGAGAAATACAGACTGAAATGATAGGTACTGAGCTGAAATGCAATTTGATGCTTGTGGTGTGTGGTGTTTTACTGACCTTGCAGGTCTAGGGTCAGTGGTCTGATCATCCATTCAGAGGCTAATGGTACACAGTGTGGCATCTATGGGGGATCTCCTTCTGAAAGTGGTAGCCATTGTTAGTTCCCTAATTATTTTGTTTTGAAGTCCTGTATGATTTTCATTGTTTTGTTGGGTTGGGTTTTATTCCGTTTTGTTTGATTTTGTTATATCCAATGGCACAGGCAGCTACTTCACAGATAGCAAGATATATTATGGTAGCCATTTTGGATTTACTATTGTCTTGTTTTCAAGTCCTTAACTGCATTCATTGTTTTGTTTTTATAAGTTCTATTCCATTCTGTTATGTTTGATTTCTACTATGTCTGAAGGTATCTGCAGCTATTTTGAAGACAACAAGAGGCATTATGGTAACCACTGCTGATTTTGTATTGAAGTTCTACATCACTTGCACTGATTTGTTTTGATTTGCTTTATTCTGTTTTATTTTACTTGGTTTTATCCTCTCTAAGATAAAAAAAGAAAAAGAAAGTAATAAAGACTTTGAATTACAGTGATCCACGCATATCTGTGTTTACAGCAGCACAGTTCATAATAGCTAAATCTTAGAAGTAGCCTCTATGTCTGTCAACAGATGGATGGATAAAGAAAATGCACTCCAAGGCAGCACACCATAGAGTGCTACTCTACCATAAAGAAGGCTAATCTTGAATCACTTGTGGGAAAGTGGATGTCCCTTGAGACCATAATGTCATGTAATAAATCACATACATGCTTAAATATCACTCGGTTTCTTTTACATGAAAAACTCAAAATAAGAGTAAAAAGCAAAAATATTTTGCTCTTTACATACTTTAAATATTTTAAAATATTTATTTATTTCTTTAAATATTTTTGCTTTTGTCCTGCTTCAAGGTATAATTCAGTGAAAAGTTCAGGTCCCATGTGTATGGAACTATGTGACTGAACTCATCAATGCCGCTGTGTTGTATGGAAAAGGTCAGTTCAAAAAGAAGAGAAGATGAAGCCTTACTGGAGACTGGATACTTGACATCTATATTTACACTTTGTCCTGTAGTCAGACACTAAGCCAACAAAAAGAGATCAAACTGGTACAGTACATATGCATCCAAAACTTACGGGACATCTTTCGTGGCTAGGCATGGTGCTAAGTGCAAGTAAGCAGAAGCACTCTGCTGTGGTTCCCTTCTGTTACCTCCCTGTGTGCTCAGTATGTCCCACAAGCTGGACTCACTCTTCTGTGCCCTCTAAAGTTGCACACTGAATCTGTCTCTTTCCTAAATATCACTAAACTCTATTCTCTAAAAGTTTTAAGAAATGCATGGCAGGGCATAAATCTTATGATATGTGAATTATCTTTCAACAAAGAGTTTTAAAATGCATGACAGTTTACGCTATTTTGCTAAATGCATGACAATACTCTTGAGGATTTAAGGTGAGTTCTTTGCAATTGAATATCCCCTCAAACCATAAGAACACAGCCAAAATATCCACTCGGCTTTCCCATTTGAACTTCTTTTTCCTATTGGCTACAGGGAGTCACTGACAGTTCTTTAGGAAGGGACGTTCATGTTCATTTTTCAGTGTTGATTGCTCAAAAAAATTCTCTTTGGTTCTCTTAGATGTTTTTTCTTCTGAGGCTGTAACCACTTGTTGATGCCAAAGCAGAAACTATCCCTTGCTGGTTCTTGGAGCAAAAAAATAGGAAAATGTAATTAACATATGAAAAAGCAGCATTTGGTGAACACAAAGAGTACAGAAGGAGATGAAAAAGTAAGGGGTAGTGGGGCAAATTGCGAAACCCTTTGGACTAAGGGTCTGGAAGATGAGATGCACTCAAGGCGCTGCAGCATTTGGCAGTGTTTGGATGCTCAGGGAGGACCCTAGAGTGGCTGTCCTCAGTGTCCAGTCAGTTCACACCACGTTGCTGGAAAGGTGCACACTCTTCCTTGACTGGGGGGTAACCGTATGCGGCCCCCAGCAGTCAGCCACACAGCAGATGAGCAGTAAATAGCAAAAGGAAAAAAATCAATGTGACTTTCATTTCCTGCTCCTCCACACAAATACAAAAACGTCTTCACGAGTTGGGAAGTCAGCTGCATGTCATCACATTGCCAAATTCAGTACCTGACCACAGAGCAGCAGGAAAAGAGGGAAACTAAATAAGCCATCTCATAAATACTTTCCTCCCAGGGGATGATGGTGACAAGTGATGCTGCTTATTTTTATTATTATCATTAGGCTGGTGGCCTCTTGAAAGGCAGTGATTTTGAAGGGCAGGAAGAAGGAAAAACGAGAGCCCTGTGGTCTACCTGTGACCCAGACTTAACTTCACAGTTTTCAACAGGTTTCAGAAAAGATCTGCCTTGTGATCACTCTACCCCCATTCCCAGAAAGCACGCGTGGACACGACGGACCCATCCCACCACCTGGGTCGCATCACTGTTCAGTTCAAGTAGGAACTCTGGAACCCCACATCCTGTGTTGCAAATTCATGTCCAGTACCCACTAGCTATGTGACCATGGGTTAGCAGTGTGCCTTTCTGAGCCCCAGTTCCAGTCCTTATAAATTGGCAGGATAATTTTGATAACTGTGTAATCTATGAGGATTAAAAATATACATTCAAATTTCTTACACCTCATAGTCTATGCAGCAGACATTAGCTGCCTTTGTCATTTTTGCTGACTTTCCTCTACCCCTGCTGCACATCACCCCTGTGGAGGACACCTGGACGACTTTCCTTGAACAAAGAGAAGTATCTCCATTTTGGGTAAACCTGGTCCTGTCTCCATGTACTGATATGTACAGAGCTGGCTAGGCTATTTCCTTTTCTCTTTAACTGGCTCTAAGCAATGTAAGTAAGACTGACTCAGGTGCTGATGTCTGATCTTTGAAGCTAGGTGACAGTCACTGTTTCCCCACCCTGTGACTCCCAAAACATGGGTAGGCTGTTTTCTGGCTGGAGCCCACAGACAACAAGATCACAGGTTCCCAAGTGTCGTCCCACCAGAACAGTGGCTCCTAAGTGCATCTTAATGAGCTCTGTGGGGAGACGTGGGGGTCTGGGATGGAATATTCTAGAGGTCTGTTTGAGTGGAGGAAAGAAGAAAGCAGCGAAAGGCTCACTAAGGCCACACTGAAGTAAAAGTGCTCATTGAAAATCTTCTTTTCCAGGGTCCATGTGAGCTCCTTAGTTTCCCTGTTGAGAAAGTGATGGGTAAAGGACTCACAGTACCTTAGACCTGGGGGACTTCTACCCATCAGTAAGGCCTCAACAAAATAGGTGAATGATGATAAATGATCGAAATGAGACGGAAAAATCCAAGCACTGGTACTATTCCCCACCCAAAGGAATACAGCCAGGTGTCACTAATTAAGTTTCTACTATGCCACAGGGCAGGATGTATCAGGGAGGTACAGCAGGTGTGGACTCACTCAGCAAGTCGGTTTCACTTGAGATGCATGCCTGTACCATTAATACAAAAGGAACAGCCAAAGGGGCAGAATGAAAATGTCAGTGGAATTAGAGCACTGAGTTGGGAAGGAAAAAGGTGAAAACTAGTATTTATTGATCATTTACTGTACACCATCTTTAAAATGAGGACCAATTTTAGTGGTGTACAGTGCCTAGAAAACTAAAAGCACTATGCACATGAATGCAGACACTACTGTTTCTTCTAACATTCTTTTACTTTTGCATAAAACTGTATCTATAGTTAGCCTTTCATAAATGACACATATCTAAAATGTTTGATGTGATGTTTTAATGTAGCATGCACCCAATAAAGATACTACCATCATGAAGCTAAACATATTTGTCACCCCAAACATTCCATTGTACCCGCCTTATGATTGTATTTTCTTGGTCTTTGCACCCACTCCTCCATTCTAGAGTTGTGCTAAATGTATGTTATAGCTTTGCTACGGTTTGAATAGATCAAATGTTCTCCAGGGTTGGTATGTTGGAAGCTCGATCCTCACCATGGCAATGCTGAGAGGTAATGGGTCGTCAAGGGAGACCCAGGACTGGCCCTCCCCTCTCCTGGATTCCCTGTTTTACCATGTGACAAGTGTTCCCCCTCCCCCCCATCCTTCTTCCTTCCACGGTTCTTGTCTGATGAACTATAATGACTGAGCCAAGAAGAGCCAAGCCAATGCCAGTACCATGCCCTTGAATCTACACAAGGAAAATAGACCTCTTATAAATTACACAGCTTTGAACCCCAATCCTAGCATCAACCATTTCTCCAAGGAGTCTTGGTTCTTTTCATTGAATGGGGCCATGAGGCAACATGCTATGGGCATTAAGTGTGCTTGTGTGGTTTGTTTCCAGGGTAATCTTATTTCCATGCCCTCTCAGAGAATTAGATAATACGTGAATGGTTATTAACCTGTGTATATAGACACACACACACACACACACACACACACAGAACTGTCTTCTATGTTAAGCTAAAAATGAATTCTTACTGATGTCTCTAATTCTAACCTATTCCACATGATCATTCTGTTATCATGTTTAATAATAATTCTGTGCTTGGTAATTAGTGCCAGATATGGTGCCAAACTATTGACAAAGATTACCTAATTTAATTCTCAATGTACATTTATAGGAAAATGCTACTGCCCACATTTAACAGATGAAGAAACTGTGGCTCTGAAATATGTCTTACTTAAATTTACAGGCAGTAGTCAGACGAGCAGAGGAGCCTGTGTCCTTAAGTCTCCCACATTTGCCCTATGACAAAATATTTACATTCTCGATATTCGTCTCCACATTCACCAGAGACTGAAAATTTCCTTTCTGAGCAACCTAAGGTGCAGCTGACTTCTTGGCTTCTGAGTCCTGTTCTGCACAAGTCTTACCTCATCAAGGCTCCTCCCCGCCCCAGCCGTCTCACATAGCTGCTGGAGGACAAGCTGCCACATTACAACTCCACTTGACAGCACTGCAGAAGGGGTGCTGGAGCCAAGGTGAGGATCAGCCTGTGGCCTGCTGACTCTTCGACCTCTGGCTAACCCCTGCTGTGTGTTATCCTGAGTTTCAGTGACTTGGTTGTAATTAATTGTGAGCAAGCAGCTCTTCTTTAATGGAGTTAAAACAAAAAAAGGAAAGGCATTTTTTCCTTGTTAATTAAATAACCCAGGAGAAAGATAAATGTGCAGCCCACACTTGTATCTTCTGCAGTATCAAATGCCTCATTAGTATTTGGTAAGCTCTGCCTCAGGCCTCCTCTCCAGATTCCTGGAAGCAGGCAGCTTCTAAGTGTTTATCAATAGTCAATTACTTGTTCATTCCTTCACTCATTCTTTGGGGGTGACCCAGAAAGAAGCAATCTGGATCAAGCACAAAATGTCCTTGGGAATTTTGTCTCAATTAACCCACTGAATGAGAAATATCAAAAGTAAGCAGACAGGAAGGAGAGTCCTTCAGATCACGTTAAAAACCACTTTTTGAAAATCTCACAGACCCTGTTGGCCCTGTGCTCTGTTTGGCAAATTGTTCCTGACAGTGGTGGTTTTACTTGCCAGAACCACAACAGAAGAGGTCTTTGAGTTTCCCTGGGAGCATTCCTCAGACTGCACCTCGCCTAGACCTCACAAAGGTGATATTGTTGGGCTTGCTGGGCTCGCACACCTGAGGGAGATCAAAGGCACTTCCCGATGCCAGTGAGACCACAGTCTCACCCTCCTGACATAACATTAAAGCCAATGACTAACACCTTTGGCCCTGAGGGCCAATTTCCACTCACGAGTACAAAGCCAGTGAGGGTGGGCAGAGTATTTCCAGTAAGACAGGACATCATAAACTGACAATTTATGGCCCTCATTTATTTCAGTCAACTGCAGCTGCCCATCAAATTCGTTAAGCCCGAACAGTTGCTTCATGTGAGCCATTTATGACCCTGGGAAAGTTACATCAGAATCCCCTCCACAGCTTAAGGTCTGTTATGTGGTAGGCACATGTACCAGTGAGGCATGATATCCAGCAGTCCTTGATTTCACAGATGGAGAAGTCAAGGCTCAGAGTAGTTCAGTGGCTCTCAAATCACAAGGCCAAACAGTGCATGGAAAGATGTCCTCACATGTATCTAACAACCATAAGCACCCGCTCTCTCTACTCCTCAACAGGCAGGGAAACATGGAACTTTAAAAAAAATTGGCCAAGGAACTTTCATTTAACACAGCCCAGAACCCAAAGAAACAAATAAAAAGAAATGTGTGTCTATAAAGCCTAGCCCAAATGTTACCCCAGGAAGATTTCTGTAACTCTGGACCCTCCTGGCAGAGACACTGGCTCCATGCCGCCCCGTACTGAGAGCACGGGCAGTCAGGAGCAGGCCTGGGAAGTGCTCACCCATGTGAAGCACTTCTCCTTATTCAGCCCTCACACCAGGGGACACGGGCTATCACGCTCCAAGTTTTGCAGGTGAGGAATCTGAGGCCCTAAGGGTTGAAGCATCTTGTCCAGTGGCCCATTCTCAGGAAGTTGAGGAAGTGGAGCTGGTTCAAGTATCTCTATGACACAGGATACCACACATGAGAACACCTTGATGAGTGCCTGGCACATAACATCCTCAGCATCATGATTTTAGTCCGAACCTGTAACGGAGCCTCATGCTAAAATACCTGTTATAACTCCACCTCATCAATGGGAGAGTCTATGCTATCCTTATGTCTCCAGAATTTAGCACTGAGAGGACATAACAGCAGGAATCAGAAAATAAATAATTGCATCCATATTTACTCAAAGTAGCTACTAACAACAACAAAAAGCCTCTGTGTGGTCCCAACAGGCACTAGCCGGTTATGCATGGCACATGCTTTCCTCCAAATGCAGGCAATCCTGCCCTACACTGTGTCCCATTGCACGTTTTGCTCATCTCCTGCCCCTCCTCCACATTACCCTCTACTGTACTCATCGGGGAAAAACCCAAGCAGTCGTCCATCTCAGTTTAACAGAGTAATGACTTTTAAATAAAAATATGGTTTAAATAGGTACTTATCGAAATGGAATGCTTTCAGACTTATACATTTAAAGAAGGTATAAATTTTAGGGCAGCCACTAAATTTTAAGTGCAATTTTTGAGAAAGCCTTTCTATTAATCCATGGGGAAAAACTGACAATGTAAAAATTGCTTATCAGTGTTCTTTAGAAGTTATGATATGCAGCCTAATTCTCCAGCTCATCAGGATGCCCCCAGAGTGAAGGATTTAGATTGATGGACAGCCTTAGGGCCGAGGAGGAAAGACATTTCTTAGAGAAGACTATGCCACCCTCAGAGACAGACGGTTCTACAGTAATGAGGCTTTGTCATCTCTGGGCCCAACTTTGTTCACCATGGCTGTGTTCTCTCACCAGGTTGTCCTCGAAGGCAGACTCAAACCTTGCATGCTTTGTAAGAATTTGGCCTCTGGAAATAGTCTGGGCAAAAGTAAGTCAGGCAGTGCAAAGGGAGGTCTGGGGTCTCCTGGCTAGACAGAGCCCAAAGGGGCAGGGAGCGAAAAGAGGTAGAACCACTACCCCTCATCCTGTCTTTATGTGCAGTGGCTTTGCCCCGGTGCTCAGCACTCACCCCCATGTGACAAGAGGACGTTCCACAGATGACAGCCAGCCGTGATGTCACCGGCTGTCCCTCACAGATGAGGCCATGACCCGACATGTCTGCTCCAATCACTCCTGTGAGAAAGTAAAACAAAGCATATCTCTTAAAAAAAAAAAGAAAAAAGGAAAGAAAGCTAAAAACAAGCATAAAACCCTCCATGTTCCTCGTGTGGGCCAGTCTACTCACTTGCCACGGGAAATAAAGCTATCTGCTGTTTTGCTTCACTGTGACCCATACATGGTACCAATTTTGTAGTAATAACAGGAACTGCACTTTCTCCCACATGAAAAGCAGTAGCTGCCAGCTATTTTGTGCTCACTAAGGAGCAGGCACGTGCTGTGCATCCTCACAGTGCTCTCACTGGACATTAATGCTGTCGGGTAGAGGTTAGCAGCGCCACAGACAGCCGTCAGGGAGAAACTGCAGCCTGCAGAGGTGAACCAAGTCACCCCTGGTCACGCTGCAGTAAGGAGTGGAGTGGAAGCACGGAATCTGAATCAATGCCTCTTACTCAATTTCAAAGAAGGCAGGAGGAGAGGAACTGCCTCACAACTGAACCTTTCTGGCATCCCTAGGTTACTGATCTTACTCCCGCTTACTGCAGGGCTCTGAGTGTGAAGGAGAGGGAGAGGGAATGTGAGTCCCTGTTAAAAGAATGTCACACAGTAGATTCCCACAAATGGTAGTGACTCGGCTTTTCGACGGACTGCATTCTTCAATATGAGCTGGGCAAGTGAAATTACAAATATGATCAGAGAACTAGTCTGAGCCGTTCTCTCTTTGTTTATTCAACTATTCAACAGGTAATCTGTGTGCAAAACGACACACTTGGTGTGATGTGGAAGCCACAGACAAGAAGGGCATGTTATGACATGAGGTAGGGGGTGAACCACGCAGGGCAGGTGTCAGACGCTGAGACGCAGGAGAGGAAACCTCCTGCTGACTTCTGCAGCGCCGTGCACTGCCGCCTGCTTCTCAATCTAGAATGCGGGATGCTCCTTTGCACCTTTGCATATGTTAGTTCCTCACCCTCTCCACGAGACTGGCTCCTATTTACTCCTAATGCAGACGTTATTTTCTCAGCAAAGGCTTCTGGTCCTATAGGAAAGGTGGAATCTTCTTGTTCAGTGTTCTCTTGCACTATTGGATACCCTTAATAGAAAAGACTGGCAATTTTGAGAGCTCATGAACTGCCTGATTCCCTTGTCCAGTGAAAGCCGAGGAAACTGGCCTTGGTTTATACACATGCTTGGCAGCCCAGTGCCTGCCAGAGTTGTCGTCTCAGGGCAGAAATTGAGAGGATGAGTGCTGGAGGATGTAAGACACAGAACAGGGGTCCCTGTGCTCAGGGTGCCAAGCCTGGTAAAAGACAGCGAGACTGAATCTGAGCATTTCTGTTGGGGTCTGGGGGGACTTCTCAAGGACTTTGGTTCATATTGTCCCACAGGAGTTAGCCAGGTGAAAGGCAGGATGGGGGTGTCTTATTAAGCCACAACTTCTCAAATACTGAGACAAGCAGGTTTTTCTAAAAAGCTGTGGATCTAGGGGCCACAGAGAAGCCTCTTACACTTTCTTAGAATTTTCTGTTGCTTTTCTCCACTTCTCCTTTCTGGGTGCAGCAATTTGTGTACCTCTGCTGTGTTTCAGAGACCCAGCTGAGGGGAGGACAGCTCCTCTGAACTTTCCAAACTGCTCATCGCAGGAGTTAAAAATCCCAGCAACCAAGCAACTAAGGTCTGGGATTTGAGCTTGTGGGAGTCTGGGTCCATCCGTTTTCAGAACAAGCTCCTACTCTGTTCAGCACAGTGGGGCTAACCCCACACACTGAAGCTTCCAGACTCGGCCATGGCCCAGCGCACAAGGAGACCCAAGGGCTGAGGAGCGCACAAGCCAAAGCCTGCCTCCTGGCCTTCCTTCACTGCAGAGCAGGATTTCAGGTGTGGGTATTTCCCTCCCACCTCACTGAATGCGTGGCTACCACTGCGGGGTCCACTGGTATGAACTGCCCTTGGTGTCCATACTCTCTCTCCTTAGGCCCCACAGCTTCCAGATGATAGCAGCTTCCATTCTGTTATCTCCAGCTTCTCAGATCCTTCGTTACCAGGGAGCAACTTACTTTGCATAAGAAGCTCTCCTTTTGAAACACTTAGTGTGGCATGTGTTTCCTGTGGGGACACTGAGGGATGTGGGTTCCCACTCAGGCCACAAGGAAGAAACCAAATTATGAGCAAATTTTAACTGAGCTTTTCTTGTACGCTCTCTCTCGACATGTCTAATTTTATTCATAAAACAACTGACTAATGTGAAAAGTACTATTACTTTCCTTGTTTTACAGAGAGGAAACTGACATTTAGAAATGACAAATCAAAACAAAACAAACAACCAAAAACTTCACAAGAGTCTCAGCACTTGCATGGATCAGGACTATGATTCTCACTCAGGTAGTCGGATTCCAAAGTGTTGGTTCCTCATCTCTGAGACAAAAGCCCAATAAGCAGGTAATGAGTGTTAGCTATCTATACATCTCAAAACATTGCAGTCTTCAAACTATTGATACTGAGATCCCTAACAGAACACAGGTTGATCATTGCTGTAGGAAACACATTCAGAGAATTCCTGGAAATGACCCATATTTATTGGTTACATCTATATAAAGTACAAAGTCAACCTTACAGGGCCAGTTTTGAAAAGGACTTAAAATGGAGAAAAGCATTTATGGGAAATATCTCTGTGTTCCTTCTGTAGTTAGCAGATGCACTCTTAATGGATCTAGGCTGAGAACCTACGAATGAATGACAAACATAATAGAATTTGAAATGAGAAAGATCTGCTCTAAAATGAAGAAAATAACAAATCATACGGTTGCTTTGATATTGAGAAAATGCTCAAAATCAGATGTTTGAACAATGGTAGCTGTGTCATCATCACCACTAGCACTGTTGCCACCACAAACACCAAAGTCACCAACATTTGAACTCCTTCTCAAGAGTCAACTGTATTCAGAGAGTTTGGGTAACTACCCCAATGTCACACAGGTACATAAAGCAAAGCCAGCTTTGACCTTGTTTTCTCTGACTCCAAAACTCTCATCTTTCTATACTCTAACTTTGTGATGCTACAATTGTCTTATATCAAGGAAAAATACCTGGAATTGTTAGTTCACCATGGAACATAGCACCCAGGCTGAGAGGAAATCTGAGCTTCAGTCCCAATTCTGTCACAAGTGTAAACTAGTTTGCTCATCTCCACAGTGAGAGAAAAGCATCATGAACCAAGGTGGCCATTATCAGTATATAATTTACACCACGCTTCTTCTAATGTACTAGGGAAAGTATCTCCATTCCTGAAAGAGAAAAACAAAAAACACCCTCCCAAGATCCCAGTTCTCCAGTCCTAAAGACAACCAGGCAGCCATAAATCAGGTTCACACAGCACTGACAAGAGGCAGGTCTTGCCCAGTTTTCCCTTCTGCAAAGTTCTCTGCACTCCCTAATGCCACACCTGCTGCAGCAGCAGTGCATAAGTGACACTTTCTGCGAGACCACATGAATCCAAGAGCTGGCATTCTCCTTTAGCACAGTCCCACAGGGCTTGGCATGGACTGCTCCTGAGAACAGGGCCCAAGGACATACAGGGAAAAGTGAAAGAAGGTGGGCAGCGCTCACTTCTCTCTACATAAACATATTTCACAATCCATAGAAAGTTCACAGGCTGCACATTCAGCTGTGGCTCTATTGGAGCAATTAAGAATGATCAGGAAATGATTCCCAAGATGAAATTTTGACAAGTGTAACTCTCAACAGTATAGGACTCTTAGTGTGCGTGTATAGGTTTCAATTTATTCTGCATTCCTTCAAGTGCTTAACAGGCAAAACTGACAGCTACAGAAATGGGCATTGAAAATATGACATATTCAACTATGGTTTCTCTGAAACTTGCACAATACACAACTGATGGTGGATGCACAATAAATTTTTGTTGAATGAAAACAAACAGCAGACAAACAACTTATTGACACAATAAATCAGTTCAGGATCTCTTGCTTAAGGACTTCTATTGTTTAACATACCTACATAGTTCATATCAAGTAATATGCTAAAATTTAAAAGCATGTGCTTTCTGCCTTTCCCTCTTCCATCCATCCAACTATCTATCCTTCCATCCAAACATTTATTGAGTGCCTCTTATACTTATATAAAAGAAAAAAGAGATTTCATAAATGTTATGATTAAGAGGATGTTATCCTGTAATTTATCAAGGCACAGCTGCTTTGAAAACTTTACAGGGTTATATAGAAGAAAAACATCCCAAGTTCTAGCATTTGTGTTATAATTATCTCCCACTTTATAGCTACATAAAGTGCTTTATAAGTTGAAAAGCATTCTTAAACACTGTACCCTTTATTTAATCTTTAGAAAAACTCTGTGATACATGTATTTTATTTCCAGGGCACAGTTGGAAAGGCTGGATTTTACAGAGGTGAAGAAATTTCATCAGATTTATTTAGCTATTTAGAGGCAGGAAGAGGGCTCAAACTAGATTTTTCAGTCTCCTGGCCTGATATATTAGTGCTTTGAAAAACGTTCTCTTGAGGCAATGACTTCAGACACCTCAAAAGATAGGGAGAGAGGAGTGGAGTTTTAGATATTATTTAAGGTTGCAGGCACTTGAGAGTTGACTTGGCGTGTGAAGGAGTGAGCCATGAAAGTGCACGGAAAGTGAACTGCCTGACTGTTGCTGGCTGAGAGCCTAGAGTCACTAGGTAGGATGCTCTCTACAGAAGATCCGCCTCTGTCAACTGCGAGCCCCTGAATGGCAAGAATCATGCAGACACCTATGCAGAGGATCTAACACTAGTCCATATACAGGCCACTGTATGTATTGACTGATTTTCATTCGTGTTCTATAGAACATACTATATATTGACGTGGCATCATGATGAAGTATTAAGAACAAAGACTCATCTCTCATGTGTAACTTTCCTACCTTCTTTATGTCTCTATTTCACATTTTACGATTTGAATAATAGTATCTTCCTCATAGGATTCATATGAAAATTACATGTTGATATATGTATAATGCTTAGGTCAGTGCTGTCCAGTAGAATGCTCCATGGAAAAGATGTTCTATACTGGTTCTGTCCAATAAAGCAGCCAGCAACCACATGTGGCAAACAAGCACCTGAAATGTAATCAGCCTGAATGAGGGACTGTATTTTTTATGAATTTTAATTAGTTTAAATTTAAATAGTAACATATGGATAGTAGATACTTAGATTGTGCATGTTAGAACATTCCTAGCACTACAAGAACATTTGCTGTTTTTATTTTATTACTGCTATTGCTGTTATTTTTTAAATTGGTTTAATCAGATTTGAAAATGAATGCCACCTTGATACCACAAGGTAAATGCCTTCATCTCTCAGATATGAAGCTTCAATTTCCATACCTGAGGAAGTCAGTAATAATATCTGCCTCCAACATTGCTGTGGGGATTAAGTGAGTTTACAGGAACACACCATTCTTCAGTCAGGAGGGGTCGCTCCACCTGGGAGTACAGCAGGGCCTGCAATATGCAGGGCTTCACAGAGGCCTTTTGTATGCTCCTGACTCTGCCCTGTTCATCTGTGTCACTTTGTCCAGAATACTGTCTCCATAGCTGCCCTTTACCAGTCTGAAGCCTCAGTTGTAGCACTGGAAGCCTTAGTACTTCAGTAGGAAGCTCATCAAGCCACCTCCCCTTGGCCCCACCTCCTGACCCTGTGAAGTTGGAGATAAAACCTGTCATTCACCTGTTTGCACAGCTGTCTTCTCTACTCTACACAGTGCAAAAACCGAGACCCAGATAAATTATTTTCATTAACGTGATAATTCTATAATCAGTGTTGGTACTGCAGTAGCTCTCTAATTTTGCTGTCACTGTTGCTGAATAAATGAATGCCTATAGCATAAGTCCTATACTAGTAAAGCACAAGACATTTTCTAGATAACTGTAGCACATTTATTCACAGGCAAATATTCTGCATCTTAAATATGAGTGGAGGTGAAAAATATTGAAGAGTTTTGAGTGACAAGGCCTGGGTAATAATAAAGTCACAGGGACATCACAGCATAACTTACTGAAACTTGTCAAAACACATTGGTAGGGCTGGAGTGTAGCTCAGTGGTCGAGTGCTTGCCTGAGACACATGAGGCCCTGGACTCCATGATAAACACCACAGAAAAAGTCACTTGTAAAGAAGAAATGTTCTAAGATCCATGATTACTGAGAGGTTGTTTTGTGTCTGGCCCTGTATAAATATAATTTGTACATAAGGCTGTTTTTACTACACTATTTACGAATGCAGAAAATGAGAAAAAGATCTTCCAAATAAACCATCAAGGATCCTCACTGCTAGAGAAGTGGTACATGTGGGGTGGCGGCACTCCAAGATCCAGCTGACCATCCTAACTCACAGAGCCTGCAGAAACCAGTGCCTTCCTTTGCAGCTACTTCCAAGAATCCTGTGTCTTCCCAGACAGCACAGATGAACTTGGGTCTCTCAGAGAACTCGCTGCTATGGCACTAAAGTGAGCCCAAAGGGTTAGCAATAACAGGAAAGGCTTTTTAATTAGATGTGGGTAGACAATATTTGAACTAGGTAGGGCATGA
Organism: Dasyprocta punctata; assembly: GCA_004363535.1. Lineage (NCBI taxonomy): Eukaryota > Metazoa > Chordata > Mammalia > Rodentia > Dasyproctidae > Dasyprocta > Dasyprocta punctata. The sequence goes on along the minus strand of RJWM01008472.1, from coordinate 34,316 downwards.
TGATTTAAGGCAGGGTTTGTGAGATTAGACTGCTTAGCTCAAGCCTTAGTCAAATTACTTAAGCTTTCTGTGCCTCAGTTTCCTGACCTATGAGAGTAAAGGACGACCATCTGTAATTCATACAGATCAAGTGAGCAGAACAGTGCTGAGGACAGTTTTGTCCACATAGCTTTACCATGACTACTGTTCTTCCTGACAACACTGGCTCCTCTGTGTAGGTAGCAGGGCTTGGTACGACTGTTCAGGTATGTGTCCTGTGTGTGTTACACTACTGTCAGTCAGGTTTACCTGGATTGATTGCAGCATCTATTTTCTGCCCTCACATATACAGTGGATGACAGATAAATGGGGGTCCCAGAAGAATAGGGTAAATGGTAGTAAGCATAGTAAGTAATAGGGAACCTGGTAGTAAGCATAATCTAGGCTAATCTTTCAAACACTATTAAGAGTAACACAAAAGTTGCTTCTGTCTTCCCTAAAGCACAATCATGTATGTGGCAACATTCACACTGTGATTCGAATTGTGAGGGCATTTGTCAATTCTTTTTAATGTCATATTCTGCCATATTTTAAATCAATAAAAAACCAATACAAGAACTAGTAGGGCCTGGAGGGACAATAACTAACTGGGTCTTGCTTCTTTGTTCTCATTTCTACTAAAAGAGATCAAATGTCAAAAATGGGTAAAATATAATAGCTTGGAAATCTGAAACTTGAAATATACTAGCAAAATTCCCAATGAAGACAGCAAAATTTTGATTTCAGAAATTTCTTTTATCTTTACCTCAATACAAGACTACACTATAGATTATCTGGTCATTGTCATTCACAAAAGACAGTTTTTACTCACGGGAATTAGATTTAGTAAATTTTCAAGTGGGAAATTCAATCGAAACTGCCGAGTTAACTCACAAAACTTACTTTGCAAAATAAAACCAGAGAGAATTGGTCTAAGGACCATGAATGCTATCTGATGGCATATACCTTAAATAGATCTAAAACTGTGACTCTAAATTTCATTTGCCTCCTGATAGTTCATAAAATGACTGACTAGTAAACAGTTTATTGACTCTCCAGTTATTAGACAGGCACTGTGTCAGGCAGTAGAAATCTACAGGTGGCAGCTGTTTCCTTTCATCATGGGATCCCAGGCTAGGAGGTGGGACCAGGCACTGGCAGAGCCTTCTTACAGGACAGCAGACTGAGCAGTGACAAGTGAGGCGCTCAAAGCGCCCTCCAGAGGCAGGCAAGGGAGGAGGAACAGGTTAGCCAGCAGCGAAGTGGGACACAGGGAAAAGCATTTCAGGTAGATGCTGAGACGAAAGAGACAGCGAAGGAAAGGTTCAGGAGAGAGTTGCTGCATGGATGCTGGGCTACGCAGCTTGAAGGAGCTGGGAGGTGGGTCTAAAGTTCTGTTTCTGGAGTGAGGTGGACCTGCATTTCCTCACCAACTCCACCACTAGTTTGCTGTGCAAAACTTTGATGAGTTAACTCACCTCTCTGAGCCTTGATTTTTCTCAGATGTAAGGCAGAAACAGTGATGTACTACTGTACTTTGTAGAGTCAGTATTCTTGATTTTAGCATCGCTTCTTGGTCTTTTGGCTAAGACCAAGTGTCGATTTGAGTTTTCGATAGGGCTTCGGACACACTGTCTCATAATATAACACACTGGTGTACTGAATTTGTTGGGTATCTCAGAGGGCCACGCACACCATCCTCCAGCCCTTTCCCATGAAGCAGTTTATGGAGCTGGGAAGGACTTTTTGAACTTCCCCTGAAGCTTTTAAGACCCTCATGTGAGAACCGTCCTCCCTATTCCAATACGAGAAGAGTCTTATCTCTGAAGAGACTGGGGTCACTGAAAAGAGTCTGGACGAGCTTGTTAAGTCTCCCTGGTTCCTTAGCATTAAACTATACCCTTCCTACCTTATCATATCTTCCTATGAGGCTATTCTTCATAAAATATTCAAGCTTAGCAATTCTTTAGAACTTTACTTCATTATGAAGACTGCGTCACGTAAGACTTAGACACATCTGTATGCTTCTCTTGTTATCTGTCATTTGTTGCACAGGCCTCCACCATGAATACAAGATGCGTGAGGAAATGACTTTTTCTCCAACACATATTTTTTCCCACCACATATTTTTAAGTACAAAGTCCCTAGAAAACAGTCCTGTGTAAACTGGAATAGCTTGCCACCCCATGTGTGAGGCATATAACCTTTGCCTAGGATACAGGCACTGTTAATAAACGTCTGTGTCCAATTTCTCCTGGGGAAAAGAAAAATTAGATTTTCTTCAGCAACTTCCTCTCATCACCAGACAAATGGTCTCACAAAACTATCTGAAGGTTCCCTGAAATTACAAAAAGAAGCACTAGTCCAGCAATTCCTGAAAAGACTGAGCAAGACCTGTAAGAGGTTTCAGGAAGACACGAGCAGGAGTAGAGAAATGCTCAACAGATTCTTTAGGACATCTGAACTAAGAACAGAAATATCAGAGAAAAATATCTCAATTGGCAGGGTAAGTTCTCCCTTCTTCTGACTTCCGATGGCAACACCTCCCTTGGTATAAGTTTCAGTTTTAATGCAAAGTTACACAGGTTTTGCTAGGGTTAGCTGAACACTTACAGATTCTTCAAAGCCTGGAATTCACTCTGAGAGCCAAAACCGGTGGGAGTTTCTATAAGGTTATGATTTCCCTCGAGGAAGGTCTCAGGGCCCCATCACAGTGAGACGGATTGATCTAACTCAGCCCACACTCAGACAATTAGGAGACCAGGAAAAAAAAACAGGTCCTGAAGCTGAATCCTGACTCTAGGCCACCTCCCTCCCAGGAGACTGGGGTGGCTTGTAAGGTGCCCACCATAGGATAAGAGTCAGGTCCCCACTCTGAGGATAAAATATACCTGGGGAGAAAAAAAGCAAGCCTGAGTAGAATAAAGAGCTCAGGTTGTAACACAGTGAAGGGCATGAGTCTGAAATGGTTTCAAAGAGAATAAAGGACTAGGTGAATAAATAGTGCAGAAGAGGAAAGCAAAATGAATTACAAAAAGCCCACAAGGAACACAACAGCACTGTTCAAAAACTGCAGAGGAAAGGACATCTCAACTTCTGCAGGGATCAAGATGCAACCTTCCCCAAAGCTGTACCTCCGCTACGCGCCGGATGCCCACCTGCTCAGACAGTAGCTCTGTGCCCCTCTGGAGTCCGCAGGTGATGGAGGCTGGGCTAGGAACAACCTCAGGCTGATGAGCTGAGCTCCTTTAACCTCTTGACATCTCATTTGTAAGGGGAGCCAGTGGTTGGAAGTAAAAAGTACAATTGTGTTTTGAAAGGAAAGCTGACATGTTAGGCCTGCATTAATACACTCTCCGTCCTCTGTTCAGTAGGGTTCCCTTCATTAATCACTGACTGAGCACAGCACGACAGCAAGCATGAACCCTGTACTTCGAGAAAAACAGTACTTAAAGAAACATAGCCAACGTTCTCAAGGAGCTTCCGCTTGCCAGGAAGTGGAAGTCTCCTCACGCACATGGGCCTCTCTGCACACAAGCTGAAACTGGCCTCACCGGAAGTACCAGTGTGTCTTACGGGGGGACGAGCTGTTTTCTTCATGGCAGGGATCTCTTCCTGAGGTCTGCTTCCCTTTGACCTTCCGACTTTTAAAGTTAATTTCACTGGTACATTTTAGATATACATAATAATCACATTCATCACAGGGAATTTGTACTTGTATATATCTTCTTTCTTTTTTCCCCAATCACTTACCGTTAATCCCTCTTCCCCTCACTTACAAAAGCTTTGTTTTCACTTTTTCCTTCCATTTTTTTTCTCCCTTTCCTTTCCTTCCTCTTCCCCTCCCCACTCCCTTGGACACCTTCCCATCTGAACAATTTCTTCCCATTACTCAATATAAAATATATATTTTGGTTCTTATTCACACTTCTGGTTTCTCTCACCAGAGATACCATGTGATATTTAAATGTGTCTGATTTATTTCATTTAACAATATGGTCTGAAGGTGCATCCATTTACCTAGAAATGTCTCAAATTTATCCTTCTTTATGGCAGAGTAGTATTCCACTGTATAAAAAAAATCACATCTTCTCTATTCATTCATTGGTTGGTGGGCATTTGGGCTGTTTCCAAGATTTAGCTATCACAAACATAGGTGTGTATATATTGCTGTGGTATGATTCTTTTCAATTCTTTCAGAAACACACCAAAAGGGGCCCAGTTGAATCAAATGGAACCTCTAGTTTTAATTTTTTGAGGAAACTTCACATTGATTTCCATAGTGGTTGCACCAGTCTGCACTCCCACCAATAGTGGGGAAGGGTTTCCTTTTTCCCACAGCCCCTCTAGCATTTGTTATTGATTGATTTCTTGATGATACCCATTCTTTCTAGAGTGAGATGGAATCTCAGGGTTGTTGTAGTTTGCATCTCTCAAATGACTGGTGATGCTGAATATTTTTTCATGTATGTATTTGCTGTTTCTACTCTTCCTCAGAGAAGTGTCTATTCATCTAGATGCCCAGTTCTATATTGAGTCTTTAAATTTAGGAGGTCTGAAATTTTTTGAGTTCTTTATATATTCTAGATGTTAGCCCTTTATCTGAGGAACAGCTGACAAAATTTTTTTACCAGTTTGTGGGTTGTCTCTTCATTCTGTTGGTGGTTTCTCTTGCTGTACAAAAGTTTTTTAATGAGATGAGATCCCAGTTGTTCATTCTTTATTTCCCATGTGATCAAGATTTTGTTTATAAAGTCTTTGCCTACACCAATGTCTTCAAGAGTTCTACCTATTCTGTCTTCCAGCAGATTTAGTGTTTCTGTTCTAATATTTAGATCCTTGATTCATTCTGACTTTAGTTTAGTGCATGGTGAAAGATATGGGTCTAGTTTTAATCTTCAGCATGTGGAAAGCCAGTATTTCCAGGACCATTTATTAAAGAGGCTATCTTTCTCTCAGTGAAAAGGTTTGGCTCCTTTATCAAAGATAAGGTGGCTGAGTTTGTCTGAAGTTGTTTCTGCATCTTCTAATCTGTGCCACTGATCCTCAGGTCTCCTTTTTTGTCAGTACCATGCTCTTTATAGCACAATAGCTTTGCAGTATAATTTCAAGCCAGCAATTATGCTGCCCCCTACCCTGCCTTTTTGCCCAGAGTTACCTTTACTATTCTAGGTCTCTTCTGATTTGAGTGAGCACCTTCACCTGGCTGTGGTCACTGACCCTAGGTCCCACTGCAGAAAAGGTCTTAGCTTTTCTTTGCAGAGGCATGATGATGATGATGATGATCATCATCATCATGATCACAGTTGTGCCAGGTGCTGTCCCAAGTGCTTTACATAAATTATTTAAACTTTACAAATGCTGTTGTGAGATGAAAAACTTTAGATTCATCAGGTTATGTAGTAGATCCATGATCACAAAGGGAATGGTGGTGCCATGGAACATGAACTCAGGGAACCTGGCTAAGAAACTATGCTTGTTTCCAACCATTAAGCTGTGGAAATGGGTTACATGTGTTCTCAGACAGTTTTGAGTTTCCATTTCTGTTGGATATATGCTGCATATCCATATTATTTTTCTCTCTTCCTCTGCTTTTTCCTCTTCTAAAGTCTGTATTTCAAAGGGAAGAATTTTAAATATATTTTAAAAATAAGACTCACTTCACCATCTCAAAGTCCCTCTAGCCCAGGGATAGAGAACTTTTAGAGCTTTCAATGATAACAAACAGCCGGCTGTGGGATATGTGCCACAGGTTCACTACCAGTGCTAAGCAAACCCATAATGTGTGTAAGTGCATCCTACTTTCCTACTTTTTGAAACAATGACTCTTTCATTGCAGAAGCAGCAACCAGAGGAAACAAGATGTCACCTCTGTGACTTCGAGTTGGCCTCAAAGCAGCTGCAACGCTATCAGTGGGCAGTGTTCCCCATTATCCATATCCTCCCCCATCCTGCCAACTTTCAGCTTCGTTCTCATATGACTCAGTCCTCTTTTATGAGGCTGCAGGGCCCACGGCCGAGCACACAGTCCCCGGTTACATATAAAAGAGAAACTCCCTTGACTGTTGTCTATGGAGAAGGTAGTAACTGACTAATTTCAGCAAAAGATGGTGGAACACAACCTAATATATTATTTATCAGAAATTCACTGTTAAAACACCCAAAAAGAAAAATATATAATCACTTTTATCACAAATATGTATTGTACACTTAAAAAGAGGATTCTGGACATAATCTCTCCCGGTCTTGATGACTCATGGGTATCAGTATAGCAAACTGGGAGTAGAAACTAGCACCGATTAAGCCCTTCATTCAGGATGGGAAGCGTGCTGAGTAGGAGTCACTCCCATGTGCCCGTGCATCCTGACTTCCCTATCAAGCTCCCTCTCAGACTGTTTATTAAACTGCTCAGCTCACCCTCTCCTCTCTGCATGGCCAAACTACATCACATGCGATGCCTCCACTCCCAGAACCTAGCACAGGGCTACACAATGGCAGTACTAATAATTGTCATTTTTAAAGTATTTTTAAATAAACTTTATCAATGAACTAGAACCTGCATTAATAAGCTACTCCTTCTAGTATATAGTTAGTGAATTTTTACAACATAAATATATTTATACAGATCAAGAAATAAACCTCTTCCTGCTCTTTCCATACATTATGCCCCACCCAAGACGAACACTATTTGAGTATCACCAGTGTATTTTCTTTGGCTAGCTTCTCTCACCTACACTGTGAGACTCAAATTGGCTGTTACATACAGAGATACTTCACACATTTTTATTGCTGCACAATCTTGCATTGCATGAACATAACAAATATTCTTTCTACTGTTGATGAGAATTTGGTGACCTTCCCATTTTTGGCAGTTACAAATAATGATGTCAAATGTACTTTTTCATTGTATACATAGGTACACTTTGCTATTGAAAATATAGCCAAAGTATAGGAATGGGCACAGGGTATGGAAATACCGCCAAACTCTGTTCCAAAGTGTGGTACCACTTAGTACTTCCACACAATGCTTGAACGTTTAGGCATTTTGTATCTCTACCACCACTAAGTACAATCAATTTTTCTATTTTTAGCTAGTTAACAGTGGGTAATAGGATCACAGCATAGTTCTAATATATACTTTCCTAATGAATAAGCAGCTAAAAAGTTTTAATATTTTATTGCCCATTTAGGTATCTTCTTTCTTACAAAGTCATTCAACTAATTTTCTTTTTACTAATTTTCCACCAGTATAAGGGTGTGTTTTTCTTACTAATCTGTAGAAATTCTCTACATACTTTAATTCATTGTTCTATCTATTGAAAATATTTTCTCCCTTGTTATGGCTTGTATACTCGCTTTATAATGATTTTTTCTTTTTGAGGAAAGTCCTTATTTTATGATAGTCTATTTAGTAATTTTTACCACCATGGTTTTATTTTTGTGTCTTATTTGAGAAATACTTGTCTACCCCAAAGTCATAAAGGGCTTTTATCTTTGAGAAAATTCATATTTTACATTTCATATTAATTCTAGAAGCCACTGGAAATTTACTTTTATGTATGGAATAAGGCAGAGGACAACATTCAACTTTTGCTACAGTAATATCCATTTAGCATTGTTTTACTGAAACAAAATTTTTTCCTTACAGTTCTGCAGTGCCACTGCTGCCACAAATTAACCATCTGTACTTATGACTTGTTTCTGGGCTCCCTAATCTGTTTTCCTCTGGTTCATCTCTCCTCATCACGATACCAGTCTTAATTGCTTTCAGTTTAGATATCTAAACTATGATATCTAGCAATATGAAGTCCTTCCAACTTCTTTCTTTAAGATCATCTTATTGGCCCTTTTTACATAATTCTTAGAGAAACTGTCCATCCCCAGTCCCTCACACAAGAGTTTGCTACAATTGTGAGGTGGCCTGTACTAATCTATAGAACTTGGGGAAACTGTCAGATGTACAACATTGAATCTTCCAGTCAATGAGCATGACGCATCCCCCAAGTTATTTATCACTTCTTTAGTATCTTGCAATAATGTCTTAACACTTTGTTTACAGATGTGTTTCACGTAATTATTCTCAGTTTTTTTTGTTGTTGTTGTTGTTTTGTTTTGTTTTGTTTTGTTTTTTTTGTTTGTTTGTTTTTGGTACTGGTAATCGAACTAAGGACCTTGCACTTGACATGCAGGTGCTGTGCCACTAAGCTATATCCTCGGCCTTTCACATAATTATTCTTAGGTATCCAATATTTTGCTATTATTGTAAATTATGTGATTTAAAATTTTATTCTTAAATGGTTGTTTCTGCTTTACAGAAACAAAATTGAGTATTGCATTACTTTTTACAGTAGAATCAAGCTAGATTACTAATTTTTGTTTTTATTTTTAAGACAGGGCTTCATAGGAATTATATGTGTGTGCTACAACACCTGGTTCAAATTACTTACTAATTTTGATATTCTGTATGTAGGTTCTCTTGATTTTCTCTAAGTGTGTCTTAGTTACTTTTCTCTTGTTGCTGAGACAGAATACCTGATGCACAAAATTAGGGAAGGAAAGGTTTATTTCTTACAGTTCTTGGGGATTTCAGTCCATACTCAGCTGGCTGCAAGGCAGGGTGGCATGGCTGAGGGCCAGCCATTCATAGTGGCCGCAAACAGTAAGGTGTGAACTGGCAAGAGAAGGAAGACACGCCTTCTTCTCGCCCTTACACTGTATATCAGCTCCACCCCCGGGCAGGTGCTGCACTCACACCACCAATCATAGTGCCAGACAAGAAACCAATCACGAACGCTAGATTCAGCCACATCCATGATTACATGAGACTTGGCAATGCCACAGGGACATAAGCCATAACAGTGTATAATCAAATAATGTGTGACTAGTTTTATTTTTTCTAATTTTTGTATTTTAATTCATTTTTCTTGACTTGTTGCACTAGGTAGACCCTACATTACAATGTGTAAAAGAAGTAATGAGAGTGGGAATATTTTAAGAATTTCACATTAAATGTGGTATTTGCATTGTTTTTCTTTGCAGATATACTAAAGAAGAATAAAAAAACACCTTTCTGTCAAGATTTTTAAAAAATAATATGTGTTGAATATCATGAAGGGCCATTTAAAAAAACTGTATTAGTGTAATCATGTAATTTTTCACTTTTATCCTTTAATTGACTTCTTTTGTTTGCCTTTTTTGAGACAGGGTTTCACTATGAAGTTCAGGCTGGCCTTGAACTTATTTTGTAGCCCAGGCTGGCCTTGAACTTACAGCTATCCTCCTACCTCAGCCTCCTGAGTGCTGAGACTTATAGGCATGTCCTACCATACCTGGCTCTTTAACTGGCTTTCAAAAGTTAAAATAAGACACGTTCCTTTTACAAATTTTGGAGATTTTTGGCTATGATCTATTCAAATATACCTTCTGCTTTAATTATGATTCTGGGATTCCAATTATACCTCCATTAGACCTTTCACCAAGCTTCATATATCTCATACCATTTGTGAATTTGTGAAAGTATTTTCCATCCTTTTGTATATTATGCTGAGGTGAGCATAATAGTTTTTTTCTGATCTATGTTCCAGTTTCTTCATGTTCTCTTCAGTTGAATTGTCTGCTCTTAACTTTATTCCACCTATCCGGTTTTCATCTCAGTTACTGAGTTTTCAGTTCTGGAATTCCTGTTTCTTTTGCATACTTCCCAGCTCTCTGCTGAATTCTTTGTATTATCCTATATGGATATTTTAGCATCTTTATCTAATACTGCTAACTTCCTGATTGATCTTATGTGGGTCTGTTTTTTGGTTTGCTTTTTTAATTCTCATATTTTGTATGCTTACTTTTTATTGAATGCAGATATTGTATTGTACTTTTAAATGTAAACTGGGCCTCTGATTACATAATCATTTTGTAGTACAGCTATAATTGTGCCTATTGAAGTTAGCTGAAAGAGGGACAGATCAACTGAACTGAATCAGATACTGATTCAAAGCTAGGTTTCAATCTTTGTAAAACTTGTGGGTTTCTAGTTTACCTTTACTCCTGGGCCCCAACTAAAAGCCTGGAACATTTACTGGTACTGTTCCTTCTTAATGATCCCTTACTTTGACATTTATTTTACCCCTCAGCAGCTGGGTGTACAACAGTGAATGCCGAGGATAAAAGGCTGGAAGAGTCCAGCCTGGTTGTAGGCCTGTCTTCTGAGGTTGGTCTCTTAAATCCTTTACTAAGAGGCTCTCTGATACCTTCGTATGGGTGTACTTGTTAGGTGTGCATTGAATTATCTCTAGCTTCTCTGATTGGGAGGAGGGAGGCTAGCCTAGCCTGTCAGAAGCAAAAAAACCCAATAAATTTTGAGTGAATAAAGAAATGAAGTACATTATATCCATCATCACATTAGTCCCAGTCACAATACTTTAATGGCAGGACAATTTTGTTGGATCAAAGAGAGATGACAGAAGGAAAGCATGGATCTGACTGCAATCTTGTGACCTATGGAAAGAGTCAGGCTCAAGGGGATGACGTCCAGTAGCCACACAAGTGGTGATAGGAAGACCCAGGATGGAAGGCAGGCTACCTGATCCACGTCTGGTGAACACCACGCTCTTGTTCCTGCACCAGACAGCTATATCAGTAGCCTCTGTTCCCTGCATTAGAAGAGCCCATCACTGTTTGTCAGCCTGTCTTAGTTTAGTTTTTTAAGTCCTTCCCTCCTCCTATGTCACCCGTGGTAGTGCCTTGGTTTTAGCCTTCAGCCTCTCTTTCCAGTGCTGTCTACTCCTTATCCATTAACCTCATTACTTACAAAGTCTGATTAAAGGATACTTTCTTAAAAATAAAACTTATAAACTGTTTAAAATTATATTCAAGGCCCTCAAACACTTGGTCCTCCCATATGTCTCCCAGGGTTCCATTTCAGCATACATACGTAATACTACCGTTTTGTTGAAACATTCAATATCGTGCAACCAAGCATGTGCTCTCATGCTTCTGGATCTCAGTGCATCCTGTCTCCCTCTCCATCTTTCTCCTCTCACCCTACTCCCCATCAGATAAATTCCTAGTTTTCATATGTCAAACCAATACAAATTTTCAGGATTGGGGGTGGGTTCTTAATTGATCTGCTCAGGAAAAATGAGTTTAGACTCCCATAATACTCTGTACATACATTTATCAGTTGCACACCATATTGGAGCTTACTTTCCTGTTGTGAGGCTAAGGAACTTGATCTGTTCTTATGTACATCTTCAGTATCTAGCATAGTGCAAAGATATGTTACACACTGACTGGAGCAAGGAGAAACATATTTTTACATAGTTATTCCTTTTTAATGAAAAATTATGGCGCATTTTACCAAGAATTCTAAGCCAACAGTGCTTAGAATGACCCACAGACTTGCCTCTCATGTGTGGACCCTGTGGTCAGTGTCTGGTCAGCTTTTGAAGGTCTTTTGTTTTGTTTTGCTTAATAACTTCAGAATTCACAGTTCTGGTTTAAGTGGATGAGTTCACTAATACTGCCACCAAAGGTAGGAGATCTGAACAAAGGCTGAGCTTAGCAAATGGAAGAATTACTTTGCCTTGAGGGTAACAACTTACTATTACATTTCTTTTGCAAAATATGAGGAAAAAAGTCTACTTCGAACAGAAATGGAAAAACACCTTTATAATTTAGTAATAGCCAGGTGACTACAAAGAGCTAAAAGAATAGAAAGAACATCTAAAATTTCAAATAATGCTTGTCCAGTTCACGGTTCGCTATTTACAAAGTTCTTAAACCCTATGTTCTCTTCAAGGCCCACTGCTGGGCGGACCCTGTATCAGGCAGCCCTTTCCCCTTCATTGTTTCTGTTCTTCATGGTGTTTACCTAGAACCACACGAAGTAGCCTTGCTTACACTGAATCTCTTAAGACCACATTCAATGACTTGCCAATGCCTGGAGGGAGAGAGAAAAGTGCAAACTTTTCAACCTGGTACTCAAGGATTCCTAGTGGCTCTCTGCCTGTTTGATCTTTATCACCACATCTTGCAGGAATCCCTTTACACACATCATAGTTTCAGCCAAATTCCTGTGCTTACATTTCCCAACCCGATTTCAGTGTCTTCGGTGATATTATTCACTCCACCCAGAATACTCTACATTCCATCCTATGTGGTGGAGAATTTACCTACTATCCTAGATTAAGTTCAATGGCCATGCCCCCCACTTTCCTAGAGGATCATGGGGGCTAATATAAAGGGTTCCCATTACTAGTGGTATGACCTTAAGCAAGCTGCTGGAGTGGACATGAAGATGACTAATTTCTCCAGCACTTTTCTGTCACCCTGAGGTCCCTCAGTGAATAAAAGTATCTATGTTTTTTCTTTGGCTTACTGTTTCAACTGGAAGTAACTTCTATTTCTGAGTCCTTGAAGAATGCATTCCACGTGTGTCTATTTCTTCTTATTAATGTATTTGCCATTGTAACTATTCCAGCACTTAGCATGCTGTTATCAAACTTACTCATTATGTACTGAGCTAAGTTCTGGGGTCTGAAGTTATGGAGATGACTATATTAAGATTCTACTGCCCATAAGAAGTTCCCAGTCTACGTAGAGAAGTAGTAATGTAATCAGGTATCTAGATACTTAAATGGTATTGTCTGTATGTTACACTTAGTGATAGAGATAAGCACCAAGGGTGAGAATGATGAGGCTGCATGCATTAGGGTGGGCAACAATGACACAGCTCAGTAAAGCAGGGGGCGCATGAGCTCCTTTGCAGAGGCACACAGCCTAAATGTTTTCCACTGAATCCAATAGTGTGGGTTTTTCTTCACAGCTTGAGGCTGTAAGAGGCTTGGATACAGAAGATATGTAAGCTTTGTACTCGTGTCAGTGATACAGGTATGGCAGAATCCCTGCGAGGTTTCACAGTGTGGAGTCACAGGCTGCCACACTTTTGATTCTCTGGGTTCAATTCAGCCTGGGAAGTGGTAACAGAATGGCCAGCAGCCAAACAAATTCTCATTAAACCATATGTAAGAGCCTTAATTTCCACTGGACCTGAGCATTTGATTCAAATGTTCTCCATGTCTTCAGTATTTGGAATATACAAAACTATCTGCTGCTAGTTTAAACACCGGTGTGGGTGAAGCTGCATACCAGTGAAAGGGCTGGGGTCACAGAGCCCCACGTTCTCTCTGTCCCTCATGGCACCTGAGTCTAAGCTTGTCTTCTCTCAACCTCTAGGTGGGAGTGGTGAAAATAAGCACCATCAGAGAGCTCGCTATCCACCGAGAACACTTTCAGGTGAATGTGTAGGAAATGCATAGCTCGTGTAAGTGCACAGAAGACCAGGAGATCTACTGCTCCGCTTCTGATACAAGCTGTATGACACAGTCTTCCTCTGAGCCTTGGTTCAGTTATATACAGTGTGTGTGTGTGTGTGTGTGTGTGTGTGTGTATGTGTGTGTGTACATGGTGTGTGCACGTGTGCATTCTGGTGCTAGAGACTGTGCGCTGCTTCTTGCTCTGGCTGAGCACCCACTGCACTGAGCAATACCCACAACCTCATGGACACCTTTTCACTGTGATACACATTTGGGCCACCACGCTTGTCTTCTAAAGAGCCACCAGTGAAGCCTTTCCGGCTCCTGTAGGGGCTGATATGGCTTTGATACACTGAGGCTCCGGCTAAACCCACTGACCAGAAGCTTTGTTGCTGCTTCAGGTTGGGGCGAGGACCCAGAAATCTCCATTTAACTAGTTTCTTGAGTTACTAGGCATACTCGAGTGTGGAAAATGCTAAAATAAGTTTGGAAATCAGATTTTTAAACTTTTAAATAAAAGTACTTTTTTATTATGTGTGTTGTAAATTCAATTTAAATAACTTATTTGGAATTCTTCTATTGTCCCTTCAATCCTTCATATATTTTTTGCTCAGTCTTCATTAAACAGTAATTTGTAACTAAAATGAGAACAGTAAGAAGTCATGTGAGGCAATTTGTCATTATCACCAACAAAATGAAGATGGAAACATTAAGAAATACATGCATAGAAATTTTGAAGTCTTTGAAAAAATATCCACTGGCTGAGATTATAAAAACAATGACCTAACACTGCATTTTCTGTTTGAATTTCAAGAATAGAGAAGAGAAAGGGCAAGAGAGAAAAATTCCTTCCCAAAGACAGTGGCAGAGACAGGAGTGGGTATGAGACACTGCAGCTGGGCGCTGCCACCCTCGAATGTGGAGTGAGAGAAACACGATGGGAACTGGGGCCTCTGAGCCAGGTAGCCTTGTGCGGACTGGACAGATGTGGGTGCAGAGGCAAACGGTGAGGTGCCAGCTGGGAGCTGGCCACTTCTAAATCCTCCTTGGAGCCTAACAAAATAAACACCTGCTCATTCCACTGAAGGAAGCTTTGCTTTACCCTTAAAATGAGATGGCATCATTTTTAGTACTTTATTCCTCTGTCATTCATTGGTATTAAAAAGAGCACAGCTAAACTCCCAAGGCACATGCTTAAGTAAAATATTCCATGTATTTTTCACACCAAAATCAGTGCTGAGGAAGCTACTCCAATAGTAGGGATGAGTCACATCAATGTGAATATCCAAGCTCCTTGGGTTGGAACTTAGGGCCAGTGGAGCCTCCTACCTAGATAGCTAAACCCTGTGCAGTATCCACAGTATGTCAGCAAAAGGCATCTACATGAAAACCCCAGCAGGCATGACAGTCACCCTTGTGGAGAGAAGAGCAGTCAGAGGCAGTATACAACTTGCACCCGAGAGGCAACCCTGGGATCTGAGCCCAGCAGTGCTGTGCAGGCCCTGTCTTCCTGGCTAGCCCTCGCGGCTTTCCCTAAGTGAACCAGTGGCAATGCTGGGTTGCTTCCTGACCAAGCCAAGCCTTTCCACACCTCTTAGCTTTTGCACATGTTGTTCCTGCTTCTTGAAATGTGAATCCCAGTTTTACCTCTCAGGCAAGGCTTTCCTAACTCATTAGCTGGTGCGCTCCATGCATCCTTGCAGGGCTCACTGTTCTCACCGCTCAGAAGAGCAGTGTGCTGACTGCACTGGGATTATTCTGAGGATAGGTCTGCTTTCCCCACCAGCTGCTGCTCTTCTCTACAGAAAAGACTGGACCAATGTCAGCCCAGTACACCCAGTTTGCAGTACATGTCTGGGGCGAAGTGTGGGCCCAGTACGTACCTACTGACTGAAATGTGCCTTCACTTGAGGTCTGTGTCCTCAAATGTCACTACTCTGGGCTGAACCTCCCTGCCTTCTCCATACTGTACCATCAGCACCTACCAGAATTTTCTATAAGTTTGTGCAAATCTGTCCTTTATAACACTAAGAGCAGTACCTGATGCACACACAAGTATGTACATATGTACATAAGTATTCACCAAGTACCCATAAATACACATATAGTTGTTCATATTCACTTATGTGTCACTTAACGATAGGGATATGTTAAAAAATGCACTACTAGGTATTATGGTTTGTATTTAGATGTCCCCCCAAAGCCTCATGTGTTCAAGGGGTGGGCCTTTCGAAGGTGGTTAAGTCTGTGTTTGTGATCGATTCATTGTCTAGTACTGGGATTGGTGGTGGTGTGCTGCACCCACCCAGGGGCAGTAGCCAGCATACAATATAAGGGAGGGAAGGAGGTATGCTCTTCGCTTTTGCCCTTTTTGCTCTTGCCACTTTTGGTATCTGTTGCAGACACCATGAACGGTTGCCCCTCAGCCACACCACCCTGCCTTGGAGCTAGCTGAGTATGGACTGAGACTTCCAAAAACTATAAGCTAAATAAATCTTTTCTTCCTTTATTTTGGGTGTCAAGCATTTTGTCTCAGCAACAAGAGAAAAGTAACCAAGACACTAGGCAATTCCATTATTGTGTGAACATCACAGGCATACTTACATAGACAAAAATAGTTACGATGTCACAAGGCAATATAATCTTAAGAGATCACTGTCCCATATGCACTCTGTTTTACTCTAAGACACTGTCATGCAGTGCACGACTATAAATATACACACGTGTATAAGCAGAGATACTCATACACATATGCATACATACATGCATATTATACATCCACATAAAATACATGTAAATAAATAAATACCTTAAATATACATATAAACATCAGACAAGCATACATATAACTCACATAAACACAAGTATCAGAGATTAATTCAGTCATAAGTTCATGAACACAATATATGCACACATGTAGCACATATATGAGCATAGGTGATGATATAAGAACAAACACATGCATCTTTAATATACATACATGCATATGCACCATATACTCACACACAAACATGTGTATGAATACACCAATACAAATATGCACGTGTACACACATGAATACACACATTTAGGCACATATGCATAGTACAGGTGAATGCGTATGTTTGTATGGGAATTTATAAACTCCAGAGAGGGACAGAAGCTCTGTGAGAATGGGAACTTGGCTTTGTTTCTCGCTGTATTTAACACACTGTCACAATGCCTGACACACAGAAAGAATATCACATTTTCACGGAAGACATCTGTGTGTATGTTTTGCCCCTTGCCATAATTTACAGTGTAGATCAGTTGAGATCACATTAAGCATAGCTAAACACACATGGATAGCATTGCTAGGGACTGCTCCAGGTGCTTTATAGGTTTTCTCTTTTGCTCTATGAGGTAGGTCTACCTACTCCTACTTCACAGATGGCAAGGGGAGACTGAGGCATGGGGTATTGGGGACCCCATGTCTGTGCAACCAGGTTTCAAGTCAGCTATGTGTTCTTAACTACTATACTGTAATACCCCTAGATCTTAAACTTCTGCTGTCTTCAGAGAGTCAAATTCTAAATCAGAGTCATAGTAAAGGGCACAGGTGAGAGCCAGAATTATGGAAATGTGGAATGGAGAGGTGCTATGGCACGCTAGAACTGCTGCATGCCAACATTTCCTTCTTAGCTTCTCCAGACATGGGATACAGAAAGAACTGGGGAGATCCTTAAAATGCTCAGTATGGCAAAATTTTAAAGAAAAGTATTTTTCTTTGCCCTTTAAAGTGACTTGTATGAATGTAGTTAAGGGAAAATTGGAAATTGGGAAATGAAACAGTTCTACAGGGAAGTACCAGGGTGGCAGCAGCAGTTCAGAAGGGAGCTGCTGCTGCAGACCAGTCACCACCAGCTGCAGACAGGCCGGACCCAAAACAAACACCAGTGCTCAGAAACAGTACACAGACAGGAAGCACCGCGTGTCGTGTAGATCCTACACCACGAAAAACTGGCCCTGATCCCACTCTTGCAGTCAGAGACGCAAGTGCAATCTTAGACTCAGTCCCCAAATGCTTTCCCAGCACCCTTCTACCTTTCGAACTCAGAGCAGAAAGCACTTCTAACCGGTGATTGGCAGCATCAGAACCCAGTAGTGGGCTATTGTGTTTTCTGTTTTTGTTCCCAAGCTCAGCAAAGGAAAATAGCAACTCATCTTCTAGCCACACACAAATATAGGAGAGATTAAATAGAGCCTCCTGGCCAAAATTTCCCTCTGAAAACTAAATAAGGTTTTGGAGCAGATGAGCTGGTCAGAGATGTGCTTATAGTCAGGGGCTCTGAGCACAGGAATTCGCAGTGGGTTCAAACACTCTGCTCCACATGCTAAGCAGACTTATTTACTGTTTGTTGCAAAGGGTGCACCAAGGCAGATGTGAAGATGCAGGGGCACACATCTTGGACTCAACCCCTTCTAGTCCTATAACCTAGGCAAATCCCCTCACTTCCTGCAATGCCAGTTTTCTCAACCATTAAGGGGAGGTAAAAGTACCTGCCTTGTTTCTGGGGTAGCGGCTTGAAAATGGCAAGTCACTGCACAAATGAAATTAGTGTAAGCACTGGGCAATTAACAATATTAATCAGCAAAATTAATATCCACATTAACATCATTAATCTCTCTACTACACAGGCAGAAATAGCTGTGAATCCTCTAGTTTGATCTAACAAGTCTGCCCTTATTCCCCAGCTGGTAGAACCCAGACTGTTGTGCTGCTTTGAATATCCTTTATCGAAGTCACCTCCCTATTCTGGGCCTTATAAAATGGATGTAGAAATACACCCAGAAGAATGTTAAGTAGAAGTGCTGACTTCTGTTGCAGGCACAGTGGCCCTTTGACTTGTTGTATGGGGTATGCAGTGTACCCCCAAGTCCTCATATAATTTTGATGGGGCTGAGTTATTGGTTTGTTATTTGTTTGTTGATTGACAATGTGAGCTCCATGGGTGAAGCTGACATACAGCGTAAGGGAAGGTGGGTCTTCCCTTCTGCTTTCTCTCTCTTGCCAGCGCGGCTTGCGGCGTGCAGTTTGCAGCCGCCATGAACTGTAGCCCTGTCATGCCACGCTATCTTGGAGCCAACTTATGGACTGAAACTCCTGAGAAACTGTAAGAATAAACCTTTCCTTCCCTAATTTTGGGCGTCAGGTATTTTGTCTCAGCAACGAGCGAAAAGTAACTAAGACACTTGTGAACTGAATTCATTCCTGAAGGCTGGTTGTAGCTCAGGTAGTCAACTGAAGGCTCAGCCTCGACACAGTCTTCAAAGTCTCTCTCTTATACACAGGCAGACCTCAGGGTCCTTAGAGAGACAGTGGCCCAGGATTTCTCAATTAACCCTGCACAGGGAAAGATGTTGTAATGCTTCTTCTAGAATTCTTTAGGGGTTAAATCCATTGAGACCATCTGGAAGCACAAGTGGCTGGCATTCAAGTCATAACTCAAGACTTTGGTTGTACGTTAAAGCAGAAGTTCTGGCCATAACCCATGTTGTTTGTATGTCAGGTCAGTTGTAACTCAAGGGTCCGCTATGTAGGTGTGCACTGGTGTATGCCTATGCTAGCAGATATAAAGACACAGATGTACTAGCCAGGCCAAGTCAGGGAAAAGTCAGAGGCTCAAGAATCATGAGGACTTGAACCTAGAAACCAAATTTATAATTTAACAGTGCTACCATAAGCAAGTTATTAAACTGTGATTTCCAAAATGTTAAACAGAAAATAATGGTAGCCGCAGCATGGTTATGAGCAGACAATAGTGACTACTAATGTACGTAGCAAAAACACTTGACACAGAGTATGTGTTCAATAAATATAAGTGAAATAAAAACAACTGCTTTCAGCTCCAGGAGGAACTTGAATACTAGGTGTTTTTATTTATTATTTTTAAAAATTCTATTTATTTATTTATTTGTTTGGTGTAGATGCACACTTTTTTATTTTAAAGAGAAAAAACAGAAAAATCCAGAAGCAAAAAAAAAAAAAAAAAAAAAAAAAAAAAAAAAAAAAAAAAAAAAAAAAAAAAAAAAAAAAAAAAAAAAAAAAAAAAAACAGCAAAGTTACAACAACAATAACAACAAAAAACAATAGTAATTCAGGATTTCAAAACAAGCGGACAGGAATTTAACAGTGGTTGTTTACTGCATATTGTTATCTTCAAAATAGTTGCTCAGGTTACCAGATAAAGGCATGCAAGGTTGATTAAACAATATAATTTCCCTTTGAGCAGTTTCTTTCCCTTTCACTGTATCTACTATAACTTTTGGATCTTATTTACTCCTTTAGTTTCTTACACTAGTGAGACAATACTAGCTTAGTGGAGCCTCTTTGCAGCATACTGCAGATTGTGGTAACAAAACAGAGACTTACTCATGGGTGGCCTAGAAAAATTATTTACCTGGCTTTTTTTAAAGCCATCTTTGATACTGACTGCAGTCATTAAATGGGTTCTAAGGTGCGAAGCAGAATAATATCCCAGAATCACTCTCTCTTCCTGATTCAGAGGTGGATTGCACAAAGTGGGCGGGCCCCAGCTGATGAATTAGGAGGTGTGGACTTTAAATTGAGCTCAGTTCAATCTGCTGGTGAAACCTTCAGCGACTGACCATATTTCTGGGCCTTAGTTTTCTCGTCTGTGAACTAAGAACTTGTTGGAGAAAATCTTTACACAGTAATCTTTAATTCTGAAATCTAATGATTACTCTTATCTAAACAAGAGTGTGTCAAGCTGTGATTGCTCACTAGGCTCACAGCTGTACACACTGTCTTGTATAGCGCAGAATCTAAAGGACATGAGACAGGAGAGCTGGCGGCAGCCCAAGGTCCTGGGTCGCTTCTAGCTCTCTGTCCAAGGATGGAAGACCGGTGTCCCCACTCGGGCCAGTCCTCCACAGTCCAGAGAAGCAATACACTTCAAGGAAGCCCAGAGCCTGAGAACAGGAATGCCAAGCTGCCCTTCTCCTCATCTCTTCTGCCCCTCTGCCACGGTGGAGGTTCCCTGCTCATCGCTGCCAGGTCCCGAGCAGAGAGAGTTTTCATTAAAGAAAACTCACCTTAAGACAATCAACTTGAAATCACATTAACACATTCCTCCTTCCCCCAACTCACACCCAGAAATTCCCCGAGTCGTCCTTGTGCTATGTGTTCAGGCACTGGCAGGGTTTTCTCCGTCCAGACTGCCTGGCACCACTTGCTCTGTACTTCAAATCCCCTCGATCCCTCGCAGACCCTCCGCCTGTCTGATCCACCTTCTCCTCTTGGAAAGCTGCCTCCTGCCCCAGGTCCTGGCCAGGTCTGGGGCAGCTCCTCCACGGCACAGCTCCGCGCCAGCTGGACTGGGTTCCTTGACAACTGTGTGTCACTGCTGCTCCCAACCCTTGTGTCCTTGGTGCCGAGCCGCTCTCCTATTCCGTCTCCTCTGCTCGCCAGGCCACAACTCAGACATCAGAACACAGGACCTTCACAAGGTCTGCCCATGAATCTGCGTTTCTCAAAGGCTCCTTCACTCTGATTTAGCAATCCTTATTTTTGAGTCTTCAAGGTTCTCTCGATTATCTTGACTATTAATGAATCCACTGAGGTACTGAGGACTGAGTATATGGGTTCCATGCTGAATGACGAGCAAACCAAAAGGAATATGATGTGGTGGTGAAAAAGGTGTAAAGTGTTGCAGAAACACAGAGTTGGGAGGGATTCATTTTTCTCTGAGTAGAATTAAGTTTCAGGACGCTCGCACAGTAGAAAATGTCAATAGACTGTCTAGGTGGGCAAGGGAGGGATGACCTCTCCAAACAGGGAAATGGGTGAGCAAAGAAAAGAGGCAGCACGCACGGGAAGTGCCGGAAGAAGGCCAGTGTTGCGGTACAGCCGCCTTTCAACAAGAGACGCGGGGTAAGAGAAACCCTGTGCGCCTTTCCTCTCAGTCTTCACTCTGCTTTTCTTTTCTCAGGGTTTCTTTTGCTACAGAGTTAATGCCACAAAACAATTTACTGCAGGTACTATGATATTAGCAAAATGCTGCTTTTGGGCTGCTTTCTGGCTTCTACAGAAATGGATCACCCTGATGAAGGAAAGATGTATCACCTGTGTTATTTCAGTATGCAGTGCTGTTCACACTCTGACCGCTGTAGGGGTTTGGCCTGACCATTGTAGGATGCGTACCAGCACCCCAGCCTCTGCCC
This sequence comes from Dasyprocta punctata, assembly GCA_004363535.1. Taxonomy (NCBI): domain Eukaryota; kingdom Metazoa; phylum Chordata; class Mammalia; order Rodentia; family Dasyproctidae; genus Dasyprocta; species Dasyprocta punctata. The sequence goes on along the minus strand of RJWM01008472.1, from coordinate 12,786 downwards.
ACTGCACATGAGTACTGTTCCCCCTTCCCAACTACGATAAATAAAACTATCTCTAGACATGGCCAAACATTCCCTGGGTGAAAAATCATCCCTGGTTGAGAATTACTGGTCTAGAGAAAAAGAAACAAGCCTTTTGGCATCAAACTCAAACAAGTTCAAATGTCGCTATGACCATGGTCATGTGATGGTGAGAATGTTATGTTCTCTCGCATTCTCTCATTCCACAATGGGGAGTCACCTAGGCCTCATTAAGATTACTGCAAGGAGCAGGAGATAAAGTTTATGAAGCATCAGAGAGAATCCTTGGAACACAGAAGACTAATAAAAAATGGTCATAAAAGCAGTAGGACCAAAGAGAGTGGTGGTTTTAATACTTGTTTTTATTAATAATGTTGATATTATTTCACTATTAGAAATAAAGCCTAACTGAAGCTTTCATGTGACAATGGATAGGAATTATTATAATTATATTACCGGACAGACTTTTAGGAATTCCCTTCTAATTCTTTAAATCTCAGTTCTGAGCCCATTCTGTTTTGCCAGAGCCTTATACACTTGCCATAAATGCATGTGATTGTTTTATGTACTTGTCTATTTTATCTATTAAACTACCAACTTCCAGAAATCCACTTCTTTCACCTGATACCCCCTTCAATTAGTAAGAGTGCTCTTCAAGAAACATTTAGTGAAATACTTTCCTTTTCAAAATGTGTCACTTTTAGGGTCAAGTTCAAGAGAGGACTGCATCACATATAGCTATGTTCCCACCTGTAATATAAGTGTGAGCTACGGAATCAGATGGTGTGGGTTCAAACATACATCACCATTTACCTTGCAACTTTCATAGAACAAGTTAGGCAGTCCCATGAGCCTCAACTGTCTAATTTGACAAATGGAAAAAATTATAGTTTGTAAAAAGTTAATTTGAGAGCTAAGTATTAGATAAGGCATAAAAATCTATTCTTGGGTCCAGAACTAACTCCCTCTGAGTGTCCTGAGGCTCGGGTACTCCCTATTCAGAAAAAAGGGTGTACACGACTGTCTTAACGGAGCTACAAAGTTGCTGTAAGGAGCCTTTCTGTGGCAAACATAGATATACTTCATACATCTAAAGTCTAGAAAGTCAAGAGATTACGGGTAGTACGGTGTTCCTGGTCTTACACACTACATCTCATGTATACAGTATTTACAAATAAACACTCCCCCAGGTCGAGTTGTCTAAAGTCACTGCCTGTTCACCTTCTCTGCTAGAACACTGATAACAGCGAGATAAGAAACTGGCCAGCTTTATTGCTCACTAGAAAAACCTATGCTTTTGCTTTAGGAGGGCACAAAGCAGAACGTCATTTCCAGTTAGCTAAATTAATTCTTCCATTAAAAAAAGAAGAAGAAAGAAAAAATATTAAAAATCCTCATTTCAGTTTGACTATGCAATTCAGATGAGCAATTTAAGTCAATTCAACATCTGGCCCAGATGAGTACTTTAAACCAATTCAATGTCTGGCAAAGAATCCAGGATTGGTAATCAAAGAGTCCTGCTAAACCTAGCCACAAAATTTGCTCTTTGCCAAAATCTGCTAACATGATGGGAACACAAAGGATGGAGATTTCCAGACATCTAAGAGTAGTTCAGAGAGCATGCAAAACAAATTCTTTTGCTCCCAGAAAACTGAACTGGGTATAACTACTGCATAGGGACAGTTGCCTCTGTAATGAAAGGCTGCTGTTATATCTCATGGCCAAAACTCTCGTCTCCCATGGAGGGAATGCCATTCATTCAATTACTCATTCACTAACATGCATGTGATAAGGTTCCATCGCACTGCAAAAGCTGTGCAATATGAAGATAAAATGGCAATGTGCTAAAAGAGCTGTAGCAGTTGTAGAAAAGATGATTTTGTCCAAAACACCTACAAATACAAGCCACAGTTAGAAGAAAAAGAGGAAGGAGTAGTAGTTACCATAGGGAGTTAGGGAAGATCACTCCAAGAAGATGGCACCATCTTCAAGATTTGGTGTGTAACCAGGAGTGTGTTTCACAGAAAAAAGCAACTGACAGAAGAGGAGCTTGAGAGAGAAATCAGGTTGTTATTGCCTTTCAGGGCAGTTGGGGTGCTGGAGCTAGGAACAGACCTGGAACAAAATTAAGGCTATTTTTAAAAGCTAGAAAAGAACAGCAGCAGGAGCAGTGGCCAGAACCACCCTCACGGAGTGCAAACAAAGCTACTCCTATCTTTTCTCTGTCTGCTGGGGAACTTACTAACCAGCACCTTAAGAACAAAATGTTCTTTTATCTTTGATTTGTATTCTCACCAAGTCCTTTCTTCTGCGTTTCCAGAGCTGGAAAAAGCATGAGTTAAACTGTACTCGCTTCTTTGATCTTTATCCTCCCTTCAAAGGCTGCTTCTGGGAATAAGTGTCCAGAGGTAATTCTCCAAAACAGTGCTGACCCTCCTCCTTCTCAGAGCACAGGGTGTAACATGAACAGGCCAGGCCAGCACCTGGTGTGACCATATTTGTAAGGGCTTCTTTCCTAGAGGCCTAGATAGCCTCTACATCCCACTCCAAAGCCGAGTTCTCACTGACCATCAGGCATCTCTTAGCAGAGAGCACATCTACCTAGTTCTTCAGGCCATTTCTGACCACAAACTACTCAGAATCCTAACGTAGTGAATCCTGCACTCTGCTACAGCGAAGTGGAGAAAAACAAAAACAGAGCAAAATCAGGGAAGACAGAGTCCTGAGCCTGGGGTCCTTCTTCATCTGTCTTAGCACAGAAAAAAACAGTTCTGATAGACATCTCCTACCAGGGTGGTAGCTCAGAGAGCTCCATTTATGACGCTCCTGGTTTGTGTCAGGTGCTGTAGCTCTGGGTGAGAAAACCAAAGAGAAAGCCCTCATTATTGTATGAAATGTGTGCCAGACACGACGCTATCCACACAATTTACATCACCATCCTCATAGTAAGCAGGCCAAGGGGTAAGGAGGCAGTATCTGTGGGTATGAGAAGGTTAAATCTTGGTCCAAACTGTTAAGCAGGACTTTCCTGGCCCAGAGGCACTGAGAACGTCTTCCTTATGTTCTTCCCAGTCACTGCTAGCACCCATGCTCAGCCCTTAAAGCATCCCAGCTCTTATTTTCCATGTTTTTTTCCCATGTGTGTTATGCTGAGTCATCATGGTGCTAGTTCAAAATGGCGAAGGAGCCGACAACAATACCTGAACTGATTTCTTTCATCTTCCCTCCCCCCAAGATAAACTTCCTGCTCCTGGTCCTGCTCACGCCAAAATGATGCCCAATCCGATACCAGTATGACTCCCCATCCAGCTGCGAACTCCTCCCCTAACCAGACCTGATGAAAGTCCCCACGGCCCTCTGTTTCCACAGAGGGTGCTTGCATCTCTTCTGCAGCTCTCCTATACCTACAATAAAAGCCTCTTTTTTCCCTCCTTTCTCCTTTCTCTGTCTCTCTATCATGCCAAAAGACCAAATTAATTTTATCTTTCTACTTTAAAGGGAATAAAAGGCTTAAGCCAACATATCTAAAGGTAAATTTTCAGGAAAAAGACAGGGTCATCAGGAGACCTCCCTCTGTAGAGGACACTGTGAGTTGTGGAGAAGGCAGAAGGTGTGTTTGCATATGTCTTTTAGGGAGCTCTGGGACACTCCCTTGCAGCAGCCCTCTGATCTTCAGCATGTGGTGGTCCCAGCTGAGGTCTTGTCACCTGGCTGGAGGTGAACTGAGACTGTCACCTCAGGAACAGTTTCAAAACCAAGAATGAAAGGCTTCGCTGGCCTCCCATGTGACCTGGAATGTCAGGATCACTAGGGACAGGAACACATCACATCCATTTAGAGTTCCAGTTCTCTCTATGCTTATACTAAAACCCCGAATCATGGCACTGCTGCCAAAAGCACACACTGCAAAGTGCTTCTAGGGAAATGCCCTTGCTTGTAGTCAGAATTACGCTGCCTACCTCTCAACCACCCGCAGGTGGTGTTGGCCATTCACTGTCTCAGGCATAGGGCCGAGTCTGAGGCCCAGGAGACGAACAGGACAGACGTGCTCATGGGCTCGAGGGCCACACTGTTTCTGCAAGTTCACAGACTCCACAGAGGGACAAGATACTGTTTAAAGTCTGCCACTCAAGGAAACAGGTTCATCTTCACTCTGAGGCTAAGGCCACCACACCTTATTCTTGCCTAAATGAGATTTAATTTAATAAACTTATAAAGCACCTATAAAAACAAGACACAGGGTTCAGCATGAGGGATACAAGATGAAAAATAGAACTTTTCTGTCCAAGAAGAAAAGACAAGCAGACAGATGACAAATTACAACACAGTGTGATTATTTCTTCAAATAAGTAAAGGTGATAAAAGAAGCATAATTTAGAGGACTTTTAAGTAAGTCTGACTATTCCACGGAAGGCCATGCAAAAGAGAAAGCATCTGATGGGGACCTTTAAAGTAGAGGCGTGAGACTGAGATGTATCTTAGTGGCAGAGCACCTGCCTGGACATTACAGCAAAAACATTCAGGGCATAATTATCCAGCCAGAAAAATTCAGGACAGCCAAGGTGTGAATGTGCCCCACCAGGGCCATGTATTGTGACAGTGTTGAAGGGTTGAGCCCTTAAGAGGTGTTTCATTCCGTGGAAGTGGGTTCACTGTCCATGCAGTGGGCTCATTGTGCAGGATTAACCCAGCCCTTCTCTGTCGTGCAGGAGTGCTTACTTGCTCCTCTCCTGCTGTGGGATGATATCGCAGGGACCTGGCTAGATGTGGACCCCTCAATCCCAGACCAGTCAGACTCCAGCACATGAACGTTCTGTTCTTCATAAGCTGGCCAGTCGCAGCTATCTTGCTATAACAGCAAAAAGTGGGCTAAATCTTTATGGACAGCGAATACACATGCCAAGACACAGAGGTGCAAATGGTATAAACTACGAACAGGTATCTGGGGGTACAGTTTGTGTAAGTGCTGAAAAGGTAACTCCTAGCTGGAAGATAAAATGTGAACTAGTTCTCCTTCAAAGTTTTTATTTTTAAGAAATAGAACCTTGCTATGTTGCTTAGGCTAGAACCAAACTATTGGGTTCAGGTGATCTTCCTGCTTCAGCCTGCTGAGTAGCTGGACTACATATGTACAACACCACACCAGCAAATTTTCTGATCCTGATCTATAGCAAGACACATAGATACTTATATACAAAATGAAACAGTGCTGTACAGCACTAACCTTTACTATGTGAGTTGTACTTTATGTGTTCTACCATGTTCTATTCTATTCCATCCGTCTACTCTGAAAATCCCAAGGCTATGTCCACTAAGTTCACCTCATGAATTATGAACCACAGTTTAAAATAAGCACTCTTAGAAAGGCTGGGGAAAACATATGGCTATAGAGAAGTGACATATATAGAGAATCAGAATCACCAAAAGAGGAAAAAGAAAAAAAGAATAGGAAAAAAAGGAAGAGCAGGAGGAAGGAAGAAGAAAAAATAACATTGTAATAGTGAGAAAGGGACCTGATTGTTTGCCGCAAAGTGTGGTTCCCTACTAAACTTTGGGAAGAAATCTTAGTTATGCATTAATTATTTGCAGTACTAGGGATCAAACTCAGGAACTTAGGCATAGTAACCAGGTTCTTTGCCACTGAACTATCTCCCCAGGTCTTGGTTTCCTGTCTTTTAGCACCATAGCTGGGCATGATAAATGCTTAATTAGTATCTGAAAAATGAATAAATGAATTCAAGAGTGACAGATTTGAGAATACCCAGGAGAAAAGAATCAAGACTACAACCAAGTAAGTGGATATGAGACACAAACCTATACTATAGAAATAAATACTATAGAATTAAATCTAGCCAGGTATGGTGGCACACATGCCTGCAATCTCAGAACTCTGGGAGTATGAGACAAGAGAATTACAAATTTGAGTCCCACCTGGGCAACTCTGTGACTTAATGAGATTTTGTTTAACAGTAAAACTTTTAAAAAAGGGCTGGAGATGTAGTTCAGTGCAGAAGTGCTGTATTCAAATCCAAGTACTCCCAAAACAAATAAATATCTATTAGACTTGTAAGAATTTTATGGTACCATTAGAAAAAATGAGGATGGCACCATCATCCATGCTAGTTGGAAGTGCACATATGTTTTTTGAATTTTCAGGACACCAAGGAAACACTCAGGCATTTCCTTGGATCACTTTTTACATTATTATATGTGGAGAAATATTATGTATGAAAATGTAATATTTTTACTTATTTATTTATTATTATTATTTTTGCTGACACCCGCTGGCTCCCAGGCCCCCAGCCTCCAGGCCCAGCCCCCGTGTGCTGAGCCCCGCAGACCGCTCACCGGCTCCCAAGGTGGCGGTGATGCCCCACTCCCATGTGCTTAAATTTTATATTTGATGGAAAGTTCTACAATTCTACCCAGGGTCTAACTGTAAAAGGCTTTGCATTACTACTCCTTGAGTCGTTGGGCCTTGATCTCTGCTTTATCATCACATAACGTGCTGTGTGTTCCTGGGAACATTCCACCGAGGTGGAGAAAGAGATTACCTAGTCCTCCGGCGTGGGCATCAATGAGCGAGGCCGCCACCGCAGTGCCGACCGGAAGGCCGAGCTCTCTTGCTGCTTCTGGTGTGAGCCCGCTTCCAAGAGGAGCTCCAGGAGGTAGCACTTGGTTTCCTGGGTAGACAGGAGTGAAAACAAACATCCATCAGTTTGGGAAAAAAAAGTGAACACAGGGTTTTCTTACAAGAACTCCCTTGCTGCCTCCTCTTTTGCTGCTTGTTTCTCCCTGCCTCACAAGGATAGAAACCAGCTAGCCATGAAGAATCCCTTTGTTCATTTGGTGACCTAGTTGCATATACTTGGTATGTGTGGGTCATGTTTGGAGGTGCTCTACAAAGCTGGAGCTCTGAGGTATTGCTCAAACCAAAGGAAAATCCAATTAATGAGAAATTCCTATAGGAACATAAATTCAGTGGCTTCTTAAAGGCCAGGGGAATATAAAGTCCAAAAGAATTTGAGAAATTTACTTGTATAATGTTGCTTCCTATCAAATGATAAGGAGGGAAGGGAAATATTTTGTCACAACCTGGCGAACATTATAGGCTGCTACTTGCACAACTATAGAATACAATTTGACTGATGTTCTTTAGAGTTGTGCAATGTACTGACCCTGACCTTTGAGGTGACCTTGAATTCTTACAGTTATTCAGCATTCAATTAATAATCTGTTGACTCTCTTGCTTCCTGTGAGTGCCAGAGGGCTGTAAAAGGCAGTTGTTGCTCCCAATCTAGTTAGGAAGACAAGGTAAGGACAGAAATCCGTATGAGTCAGAAGAGAATGAAATGATCCATCTGTTGCCAGGTGTTTGATGGAGGTGGAACCTCTCCCACCCACCAAGGAATTCCGTAGTAAGTATCTCTGCACTGCACTGAGCCATGCACCTGCACACACATGTGCACATGTACAGGAGTCTGCCAAAAAATGTATACACATTTCAGGAGAAGAAAAATAATAAATGTCCAGAAGCTAGCTAATGGTCACCACTTGGAGCACCTCTTGTAATTGTAGAGGTTAAGGTTAAAGGTAACTTGTATTACTGTCATGATGTCTCAAAAAATTTAGCATTAAAGTATTTATATAAGTTTTTCTTTTCTTGAAGTATGTATACATCTTTTGGGAGACTATATATATAAAAATCTTTTAAGGCCCAAGATTCTAGCATTCTAGAATCTAGCACTAACCAACAGGATTGTAGCCTGGATGGAATATAAAGTGAAAAGGAGGCTCAGTGCTGCTACTTCCTGTCTGCCTGCCATGTACCATTCCTCGTCTGTCATGTCCCTCTGTGTAATACCCTGCCTTGGACACAGCCGACTATGGATTGACATCTCTGTAAACTGTGAACTAAAATAAACCTTTCCCCCCTTTAATTTGTGGGTGTTAGGTATTTTGTCTCAGAAATAAGAGAATTAAAGCAAAGTCAGAAACCACTGCAATGGCTTCTGATCTTTCTTGTACAATATACTGGCCACTGGATATTGGATTAAACACATGAAATATGGCTAGAACAATGAGGAGCAAGATTTCTCACTTTCTTTGATTTTAGTTCCCTTTTAAATAAAAAAAAAAACTGAGTTCAGCAACTGAAAACTTTAAGTATGCTTGGGGTGACCTGGAAATGTAAATCTATTTGTTCAGCATTAACTTATGTACTCTAACTCAGGGATTTCCAGTGAAAATCTAGTGTCTAAATTGATATAAGCCCAGTGGAAATTACACACCACATCTCAAAGACTGAGTCTCAAAAATGTATAAATGGCACTTGGACATATTAAATTTAATAAAATATTAAAATTGATTCCACCTACTTTTTATTTTATCATAGCTACTGGAAAACTTATGGCCACATATGTGGCACATAAGGCATAGTGACAAGTCAGTGCTGGGCTTGAGAACAAGGTTATACTACTCCAACAGGGGCAGAAGGAAGAAAATCTCTCATTGTGTTGAATGTTCAGGGTAGCAGAAATTACGTCCTTGAAGAAAGTATGTCCTTGGTTCTGGGCAGTAACTTAAATATGCCACCATGTCGAGGATGAAAAAAATACATCACTCCTATGGTGAGTACTTACATGCCACTGACTATGTTGAGGACACAACATACATTTTTTTTTACTTCTTTTTCATAGTAATCTTCTGTGCTGGGGACAGCAGTGAATATACATTCCCAACTTTACAAATGGACGTGGCAATTGAGGTTTATGAACAGAAAATATATGTCCCAAAATGACACAATGTAAAAACTACAGACAAAGTCTGCACTCCTTTTCCAATGACATCCAAATTCGTACTTCATGGACAGAACCAACCTCCACGTACCATGCAGATAGAACCCACCCCAACATGACAATCGCCTTCTGCCAACTCTACACCTATGGATTCCTTGCCCTGGGTGTGACCACCCACCAACTTCAAACCCACTCTGAACTCTGTTTCCCCTTGGCACAGGACATCAGAGGTGAAGACCAACCGGCAGGCCTAATAGGAGACAAAGCCAACACTCTAGTGGAGAAGATAAGCCCCAGAGAGTTGGCATCTCAAGGGAAAAATAATGGAGCTGGTCAGCAGAGCTTGCCACAAGAAAAGCTCGTGGTTATTGTAAACTACAAAAACAGCATGGGGTTGTACTATGAAAGTGACTCCTTCACAGCAGACTAGAGATGGAGATGAAACTCAGTGCAGTGCCTGCCATATTGACAGAGTGTTTAACCAGTCATAATTTGGGGAATGGGTTAACTGTTTAAGATTATTCCACTTCAGGATAGACAACCACAGGAGACAAGAGAGTGAGGGCTAGACATAGACACTGAAAAGTTTAAATTCAGGTTGGGAAGCACACATGCCCTTGCTTCCATGGTGAGAAACCAGGCCTGGTCAGTGTGCCTTGCAGAGGCAACTGGATCTAAAAGTGCTGGCATTAAGTGCAGCAGTCTGTTCGAGTTCCTGCCCTGCTGGGTGCATATCTGGGACCAGTAGATGGCTTGCTTTCCTCATTTACCGAGTGAGTAAGTATATCACTCAGAGTGTAGGGTACACAAAGGGGCCTCTGGAGTGCGAGGGAGCACCTCATAAACCCACAGGCCATAAAGCTATGTGGAGAAAATCATGATTTGCTAGATTTCAAGACTGCAGATCCTGGAAAGAAACCACCAAACCACTTACTCAGAAGCACAAAGGAAATTTTTACTCAGCTTTTTCCTTCATTGTTCTTTTTGGGAGGGAGGGTGCATTTTTTTTTTTTGTTTTGTTTTGTTTTGTTTTTTCTCTTTTCCCTTTTCTTTGTTCCTATTCTTTTTGTTTCTGATTTTTCTTCCTTTACTTTGTCACTGTCTTTTATTCTTTCTTCCTTTTCTTTATTGTTCTTTTCTGATACTTGTACCTAATACTATTTTTTTTTAATCTCAGAGTAGGATCCTTTATTTCACTTTCCTTTTCTTCTCATCTTCTATGAATTAATTTTACAAATTCTACTTTTTTCATTCCCAGTTCCTCAACCCTTTTATCTTTACTAATATAACAATTAGATTTTATGAACTTTTAGATATTTAACACTATTAATATTACATACTGTTCTAGTTTTAGTGGTGGTACTGTTGTATTTAGTACATATTTACTGCATGTTAATATCTGGACTTGTAGTAATATTTATATTATATTATAGATATATGTTCTGTGGTTAAAGGCGGCGCATTACTGGTTCCAAGGTATGTCACCCTTCCCATCTATTACTGTGGCACATTTTATTGTAATTGCCAAGGTGGCAGAGTTGTTGCTATTAACCGATTTTTCTTGGTATGCTATTACCTAGATTGTCTTTTATCATTAATACTGTAGCCATTTCCACAGAACTGAATGCTGGGCCAAATGCATGGCAGCCTCAGTTCCCAAGTGATTACAGACAGTTGGATCTTGAGACAGAAACAAAAGCCTGTAGTTAGCCATGCGTAGAGTACATCACAAAAAAGGAGACACTAAAGAAGTTTCCATACTAGCAACAAAGTCTTCCAGGCTAATCAACCCATAAACCTCAACACACACACACACACGCACACCCCCCCCACCCCCACACACACAGATACCTGAGAAGACAAGGCAGCAAGATGTTTCCAAAAACTCCCAGTTCCTCAAAAGCTAAACAAGAGACATCAAGAGGGAGGAAATTAAAAGCCACACAGCAGAATTATTCAAAAGGATAACAAAGGTCATAAAAAAACAGATGAGTATGTGCATGGTGAGCTGAAAGAAGATGTAACTATACAGATGATATGTTTAATAAATAAAACAATTACCAAGTTGACTGAAGATACTAGTAAAAAGGCTACCTGAGCTAAAAATGAATGACCACTTTAGCAAGAAATGGAGTCCATAAAAAGGTATCAAACAAGCAGAAATTCAGGAGTTTAAAAATTCTATTGGAAATATAGCAGTAGAAGAGACTAAAATGAAAGCAAAGTGTCAAAACTAGAAGATAGGGCTGCTTTTTGGAGGTCAATTATTTAAAAATATCTTTAAAAATTAAGAAGAACATGAAAATAGATGCAACAGTTGCTAGATATGAATAAGACTAATTTAAGACTAACTGGAATTAGTAAAAAAGCAGAAGATAGTACAAATGGCATAAAAAAAACCTGTTTACAGAAATGATGTCAAAAAACTTTCAAAATATAGGAAAAAAATTAACATATAGATAAGTGAGGCACATAGAAGCCCGAATAGCTACAATCGGAATGGAGCTTCTCCACAACATATCAGAGTCAGAATTCCAGAAATCCAAAACAAGAAAAGAATATTATGAAACTGTTAGAGGAAAGTAACAAATTGCTTATAAAGGTAGACCCATCAGAATTATAGCAGACATCTGAACCCAAACCTTAAAGGTCAGAAGAGCTTGGAATGAAGTGTTTCAAATCCTAAAATAAAATAACTTACAACCCAGATTGATATATTCTACAAAAATATCTTTCAGAATTGATGGAGAATGTGTGCTTCAGCAGCACATAAATAAAACTGATAGAGAAATAAGGTATTTCGATGACAAAGAGTATTTTAAGAAATGCATGACAACCAAACTGCAAAATTCTCAAGACTATCCCAGAAACGATGACGCTAACAATGCCAAAATATCTAACAGAACAAATAAACCAGGCAGGGTAATCAGTTAATTAGAAAGAAAGCAAAAGGGAATCAGCAAAATGAAAATAACAATGACAGTAATAAAGCAACACTTTTCAGAAATAGCTCATTATGAATGGTATAATTCACCAATCAAAAGACACAGACTGGTAGAATGAATCAAGAAATAAAATTTAACATTATGCTGCTTACAGGAAACACATTTTATCAAAAAACAATTTATACACTAAAAATTAAAGGGTAGAAAACAATATTTTATGCAATAGTAACCTAAAAGCAAATAAAAGCACCCATCCTATTTTTAGGCAAAGTAGACTTCAAGACAATAGAGATCAGAAGAGGGGCAAAGAATGCTACTATGTACTGGTTGAGGAAACAATTCAATGGAAAGAGACAACAATTGTAATCATTTATGCACTGAACACCAGTACACTCAATTTCAAAAAACAATACTGGACATAAAAGATCAGATCAACACAATTATATTGGGGGGACCTCAATATCCCACTGGTACAAATAGACAGATTAAACAGAGGAAAAAAAATCAACAAACAAATATTAGAATTGAACCAACATTTCATACAAATGGACTTAATACATTTCTGTAGAGTGCACCTCCTAACAGTAAAATACACATTCTCCCCAGCAGCACATGAAACCTTCTCCCAAATAGACCACACATTAGGCAATAAGGCAAGATTAAGTGAATGTGAAAGAACTGAAATTATCCCAAGCACAATATCAGATCATAGCACAATGAAACTGGAAATCAATGACAAAAGAAGCCACTGAAATTATGCAAATGCATGGAAATTAAACAATACACTACTGAATAATCAATAGGTCAAAGAAGAAATCAAGGAAGAAATCTCTTTAATGAATATACTTTTTAATGAACATATATACAATCTCTTTAATTAACACACACACAAAAATCCTCAACAAGCCGCGGTAAGCGCAAGGTTGTGAGTTCCATCTCTGGTACAAAAAAAAAAAAAAAAAAAAAAAAAAAAAAAAAAAAAAAAAAAAAAAAAAAAAAAAAAAACAAAAAAAAAAAAAAAAAAA
>RJWM01008471.1:0-72601 GCA_004363535.1 Dasyprocta punctata | reverse complement strand
GGGATAATCCATTCTGCACATAGGAGAAAATGAAATTAGATTCTTACCTCTTACCAAACTCAAAAATCAATTCCCACTGAATAAAGAAATTAAATATGAAAGTAAAACCTCAAAATTCTTAAAAGAATATATCTTTATTACCTCAGAGCAGACTTATTAAACAGCTCTATAAAAATCCTAAGTTGATCAATGTATTTAGCTACATTAAAATTTAAAACTTTCCTCAAAAATTAAGACAGAACCTGAGAGAAGATATCTATAAAATATATAACCAATAGAAAGCTGGTATCAAGAATATACAAACAATTCCTACAAATCATCAGGAATTAAGACAAACAATCCAATTGGGAAATAACCAGGAGACAAAAATAAGTGTTCCAGAGAAAAGAAAGCACGCATGAAATCCACATCCCATGAATAAGCACATGGAAAGAGGCGTGGCCTCATCCATAGCCAAGGAAATGAGTCAGGTGGCACACTGCATCAGCGTGGTGCTGGGTATGGAAGGCCCGTTTGAGGACTGTTGCCAAAAACATAAAAGGAGAACTGGAAGGGAAGATGGAGCACTGTTGATCCTCCTGGAGAAGCTTGTCCTGCTGGATCTCCTGATATGAGCTCAACTGTTCTCATCAGCTCATCATTAGAGGAGCTCAGGTCCTTGCTGTCACTGAGGATGGCTCTGATGTTTTTCGAGTGAGCTCTGTCCTTACCTTAAGCATCACTTCCTGGCCCCAGTGCAGGTCCCTCAGCCTGCTGGCACAGATCCCTCATCCTGTTGGCGCAGACTTTCTAGCTTCCACCACTGACTTTTGGGCCTTCTCAGTGCAGATCCTTGATACAGACTTGCATGAGACATTGTCATGGGCTCTAGGCCTCCAGCTGGACTCGAGGAGAACATGGCCATGAGCTCTAAGGCTTCGGCTGGACTCATGCAGGACATTGCTATGGGATCCAGGTCCTCGGCTGGATTCTTTGGGTCTCTAGTGTGTGGATAGATGTCCTGCATTCTTCTGCAATTGACTCTGGGTGAATATTATAAAATAATCCTATAAATTATATGTCCTGTATTAAATCTTTTCCCTTATGAACACTAACTACAACAAGAGGTAAACCCTGAGTTACAGCAGGTGAAAGATTCAGCTCTCCAAGCAGCCCATCTCCAGCCAAGTCTGACTCGGGCTACCAGATTCAACGGGAAGCCTGGCCAGCAAGATGTGAAGGTGAACGAAGCCAAAGGGTGGAAGGTTGTTCTGTCCCTGGGAAGCAGAGCAGGGCGGTGGCCTGCCGGGATCACACATTCCAGTGACAGAGATTTAGGATCAGTGCCTGGTGACAAGGGGAGCCAACAAGGAAGACGTGCAGGAGGCCGTGTAGCAACCAGGCAGTCAGCCAGGCAAGGCACAGGCCGGGGCCAGCTCTGGAAATTGTCCCAGCGCTGATCCCAAACCGATTCCCACCAGAGCAGGGGAGCAGGGACAGCTGGGCCTGCAGCAGGAGCCAAGCAGAGCTGCTGTCATCTGTGGGGACCAAGTTCCTGGAAATGAAGGAGCCACAGACTGGCTGAGGATAACAAAGGGGGAAAGTGGTGGGAGGCGGGAGGGATCTCACTTTTGGATGGTTCCAAAGAAAAGAATTTCTGCTCCTCCTGGAAAAATACTCCATTTTTTTTTTTTTTTTTTTTTTTTTTTGTACTAGAGATTGAATCCAAGACTTTTGTATTGAACTGCATCCTAGCGCTATTTTTGTTTTGTTTTGTTTCATTTCATTACCTTATTTTGAGACAGGATCTAAATTGCTAAATTGTCCAGGCTGGGTTGGAACTTGTTATAGATCCTCTTGCCTCAGCCTCCCAGAGTGCTGGAATTACAAATACTCACCATCTTGCCCAGCTCCTTCAGGGCTCTTCTGGTCTTATCCCTGAGGTAGGACAAAAGAAAAACTAAGTAGAAAGGAGACCAAAAAAATTCAAGATTTTAAAATTGCACTTAACTGCAACTGCAGGGCATGAAAGTTACTCAAACCTTTTCTTCCTTCTAGGAAACGCATTCAAAAAAAAAATTCCTAAAGAATTTTAAAGATAATAATCCTGTGATTCCAGAGTCTGGGCCTGTGCTTTTCGCCTGTGAATTATGTTTCTTCCACTTCCATGGAAGCAGCAATACTGGTGGGCAGCGGATCTCAACTTCAAACAACAGCAGATGGCTTGCACCGTGACTGACAGCCAGCGAGAAGGCACATCCTGGATCACCATCTTGAAGACCCCCCAACTCATAATGCGTCTCGTCTCTCAGCACCCGCACTCTCCTCTTGAGTACATCCTAAAGCCCGTCTGATAAACCATCTTGTGTCTTGTACTAGTGCATCCTGAGAATGCTTTTGCACAGTTGGAATCAGTGAGACTACAAACCTATTCTTCAAGGATGGGGTAGGTTCCTTATTTCAGAGTCAGGTACCCTCAGACCTAGCCCAGTGATACCCCGACCTCTACCAGCCAAGGGTCTAAAGTTGCCAGGGTTATCTGTGTCATGGTACAGTTTAAGGACGATCAGCAGGTGAGCCATTCCCCACTTATTGGCTATTTTCTGTAGTCAGGGTTTACAAGAACAACTGCGTACAGGACACAGAGTTTATAATACTGTTTTATAATGGTCACCCAGAGTTAAACACGGGAGAGTGCAGAAAAATCTGTCCACAATGCTCAAGACCCAGAATATTCAGCCAAGGGCCTGGATCTCACAGCAATGTCCTGTATGAGTCCAGCTGAAGACTTAGAACCCATGACAATGCCTCCCACGAGTCCAGCTGGAGGTCTAACACCCACAACAAGGACTCATGACAGTCTGTTTTAAGGATCTGCATGGGGAAGACCCAAAGGTCAGCAGTAGAAGCTAGAAAGTCTATGCCAGCAGGGTGAAGGGACTGTGCCAGTAGATTGAGGGTTCTACACTGGAGACAAGAAGTCACACTCAAAATAAGGACCAGAGCTCCCCTGAAAAGTACCACAGCCATCCTCAGCGGCAGTGAGGTCCCAAGCTCCTCCAATGAGAACAGTGGAGTACAGGTCAGGAAGCCCAGCGTGACAAGCTTCTCCAGCACACATCTTCCCCTCCAGAGCCAGGAAGTGATGCTCAATGTAAGGAGCAAGGCTCCCCCAAGGTGAACCACAGCCACCATCAGCAACAAGGTTCTGATCTCCTCCAACGATAATGGCCAAATCCATATTGGGGAAGCCAGCATGACAAGCTCCTCCAGGAGTACCAACGGCTCGAAACAGCAGCACTTAGAGAACCCACAACACTTCACTCTTCTTCTCCATGTCTCTATTTACACTGGCACCTTTCCTCAGGTGGGCCATCTACACTCAGCACCATGCCAATTTCATTCAGCTGGTGTTAAGTTGACCACCAGTTTTTAATCCATAACACTATTTCTGTAATACTAACAATAGCTCCTTGTTTTTTTCTAACTCACTCTCTTTCTCTCTCTGTGTCTCTCTCTCCCAGAGGTCAAACCCAGGAGTACTCTACCACTGAGCTATATTCCATGCTGTTTGTTTCTTTATAGACAGGGTCTCATTAAGGTTGTCAGGGGAGGGCTCAAACTCATGATCTTCCTGCCTCAGCCTCCCTCAGTGCTGGGATTATGGGCATGTGCTACCATGCACAACTTTGTTTCTGTTAGAGTTTTCTGGCACAATAGAGAAGCAAAAGGAAAGAAAAAGAATGCCTTTATTGAGGATGTGGAGAGGAGTGCACCACTTGTGGAGTTGGACTTTCTCTTCTGCCGGATACAGAGGGGGCTGAGGGTTATGTGACCTCTGACCAGAAGTGGCGCTTGGGGCAGGCATCGATGATGGGTGAGAAACTGATTGGAATTCTCTTCATGTGTGCACGGGAAAGGACAGAGGAAGTTGTAATCAGGGCTGAAGGGGAAGGAGGAGGAAGTGGTCATCAGGGTAAGTGTCATTTTTTACTCTGGCCTTCTGCCATATTAGGCCACCACCATAATGTCCAGTAATTTATACTCGGGCAGAAACCTTTCAGTTCCATTCTGTTTTGGTTTGGCTTGGTTTTGGTGGTACTGGGGATAGAACCTAAGGCCTTGCACGTGCTAAGCATGTGCTCTACCACTGAGCTACACTCCCAGTCCCCCTTTGCCTGTGTTGTGGTACTAAAATTGCTGGTATGAGACCTGTATTGGCTATATGTTCTGTCTTGTCCACAAACTGTGCTCACTTGGTGAGTTGGCGCTGTGAGGTCAGGCCTACATCTGACTCCTATTTCCTACCACTTGCCTCAGAAATTTATTCATAAATCTCTGTAAAATCTAATGAAGATTTTTTTTAATCTGAGAAAGGAAAATGCTGAAAACTATTACTTTCAGCTATGAACCTTTTAATATAAATTAGTTTTCAGACTTTTTTTTACAAGGTAGCTTTTGAAAAATTGAATAATTAATAGTAATATTAAAAATACAGAAAGCTAGACTAGACATAAAAGTTACCCCCTTAAATATACCCTAGATATACCTGAAATATATTCCAAATACTGCACCAGCCATCTTAGTTAATCTTCTCCCGTTGCTGAGACAAAATACTCAACAGCCAAAGTGAAAGGAGGAAAGCTTGATTGAACTCACAGTCTGTGGGGGTTTTAGTCCGTAATCAGCTGAGCCCCAGGCAGGGTGATGCGGCGGAGGACCATCGCAGAGGAGAAACAGTTCATGGCAGCAGAAGGCAGCAAAACCAAGCAAGCAAGAGAGACCAGCCTCCTTCTGTCCCTTATATTATATCCATTCTATTGGGATTAGGGCAATGCCAATTCAGTCAGTGGCCTGATCCAGCAATCACCCACCCTTAATCCCAGCACCCTTTTTTTGCACCATGAATCAATCACACACTCAAGACTCAGCCACCTCTGAAAAAGCCCTTTGACTGCATGAAGCTTTGGGGGAACATCTAGACACAAACCATAACAAACCCTGACCTGCAGTTTCCAGCTACACCTATAACATTTAACCTACAGCCACAAGAGGCTCCTAGTTCCACTAGCTCTTCCAAAAAAATGTGTCCTTCAGCCTCTTAGGATCTTGCCATTATATTATTTTAATGACTTTCAAGTACTCCCCAGGTAAAGATTTGGCTTCTTGTACTGATGTGCCTTTAGAATTAAAATGCCAAGAATAAAATTTTAAAAGCTGTTAGGGAAAAGAAACAAATCACCTATAAAGGAAAGCCCATCAGAATTACAGTGGGCTTCTCAGCACAAACTCTCAAGTTAAGGAGAGCTTGGAGTGAAGTACTCCAAGTTCTAAAAGAAAACAACTTTCAACCGAGATTGATGTATCCCGCAAAACTATCTTTCAAAATAGAGGGAGAAACAAAATACTTCCATGATAAGGAACAGTTGAGGAAATTCATGACCACTAAACCAGCACTCCAAAATGTTTTGAAGGACATTTTAGAAAGGGATGAGAAGTACTATAGCTCCACGAACCTTAACAGAAGGAATCCATCAGGAAAAAAGAAAACAAAATAAAGATAAGTCAATATGTATCAGTTTTAACCATCAATGTTAATGGTCTTAATTCATTAGTCAAAAGATATAGACTGGCAGAATGGATCAAGAAGCAAGATCTAACAATATGCTGTATACAAGAAACATGTTTAATTCAAAAAGATACTCACAGACTGAAAGTTAAAGAATGGAAAACAATACTCCATGCAATAGGAGCCCAGATAAAAGCAGAGGTAGCTATTCTATTTGCAGATAAAGTTAACTTTAAGCCAAGACTGATGAAGAGAGACAAAGAAGATCATTATATTTTGGAAAGGGAACAATCTAAGAGGAAGAGATAATAATGCAACAAATACTAGTCCACCCAGTTACATAAAACAATTATTAATCGACATGAAAAATCAAGTAAGCCTTAATACAATTGTATTGGGAGACCTCAGTACATTGCTGTCACAAAAAGACAGGTGTGGAATTCTTGGGGTCCTCTGGGTAGAGTATCATGTCATCTGAAACAAAATCTATGTATATAAAAATTAGTTCTGACAGTCAGAGAAAAAGAATTTTGAGTAAAATGTAATTTTTTCAGGGTCACCTTCAGATTTTATTTTTAATGTGAAATGCTCATTTGAAAACAACTGTGTTAAAAATTAGTTAGATAATGTTTCATGTCTGTATTTTTTGTCTTAAATGATTTTCGGGAATATCTAATATGCTGATGATTGTTGCTGTTTTGTTGGTTGGGGTGAAATTGCTATGTTTTGATTTCTTGTTTCCCTTTTGTTTAAAAGAAAAAAAAGAATTAAAATGCCAATATAAATATTCTATCTACTAAGTTTTGTTACCTTTGTGATATGAACTAAGTTTCTGTTATCTACTTCCACGTCTATGTTTGTATGTCTGGAGCTGGTCAGTATGAAAGGTATTCAGGTTTACAGAATAGAGGCCAAATTCAGGTTCTGAGCCCTACAGTAAAAAGTTTAATGACCCAATGATCATAAAAATACAGATATCTTTATTTAGTGTATTCCTTGGCCACTGTTATAATTAAAATAGAACATTGCATTTCTTATTGAAAAAATAGGGTGAAATCTGTGTGCTCTTAAACTGACAGGTATTTGAGGAACACCTCTCAACAGAGGTCAATATTAAAGATAAAAAGGTTTATGCCATATTTTTTTTTAACTTCTACAACTTTGTGGAACCACTATTCATCAAAATTCATCAAATTTAATTTTTTGGCCCTTGCTTATTTAAGATGATTATCAAATGAATTTGTTTGTTTGTTTGATCTTTTTAAGACAGGGTCTCACTGTGCAGTTCAGGCTGGTCTTGAACTCACTTTGTAGCCCATGTTGGCCTCCAATTGCAGTGATCCTCCTGCCTCAGCCTCCTGAGTGCTGGGATTACAGGCATGTACTACCATGTCCAACCTTATCAAATGAATTTTAAGAATAAATGATTTGCTAATGTCCTTGTCTTCTTTTCCATTATCAAAAAATGATAGTTCACCAAACAACAAAAACCATCTTCCTTATCTCCTTTAGCTCAGTCAGCTCTCCCTCAGCCTGAAGTAGCCATAAGAAGATGGACCTTGGCCCTTCTGTGTCCCTGAGGAGTAAGGGATCAAAGTCTGGGGGTGGCAGTGGGGGGTGGGGGGAGGGTGATGGGGCAGGATAGAAGACAGACAGATAGGTAGGAAGAAGACCAGAAAAACATAATTTAAAAGTTGTACCTTTAAGAAGATAGCAGCTTCAGGACATAATCAAAGTTACCCAAGGCTCTTCTCCAGTTGGTTTAAACTGTTTTTCTTCTAGGCCCACCACACCCAAAGGGCAGAAACTTACTTTATCTTAAAACAAAGAAACAGATTAAGAGAATTCAAAGAATGTTTTTAGACAAAATCTCTTAGATCATCCATCATGACAAAAAAACTGCAATGGACTGGGCCCAGCCTTTCTCCTGAAAATGAGCCACCCTTTCATCACTAAAGTGAGTCTTTGTCTTTCTCCTTGTGGGTGAGTAACTGCTTTTCTCCTGCAAACCAAGCCCCATTTTATGGATTCACAAATTCCATAGAGTTCCACCACCAAAAACACATAAATATCCCCGGCTCCAGCATATAGCATGCCTCTCTCTTAAGAGCCCTCATTCTATTTACTGTGAGTGTGTACTTTAAGTTTTGCTTATTAGGCTTATTTAGACCTCTTTTTTAAAAAGGTAGACTTTGATAAGGAAATTGCGAGAAACTTTAGAAATTTCATTTTAACTATGAGGTTTCTTGAAACAAAAGGAGAACAGCGTGTGGCCTTTCAGAGAGAGATTATTTAAAAAAAAAAAAACTCATGATTTACTCATGCCCTGAAGCACAATGGAGACATTAAACTTGGGAAGGCCTCTGCAGACCAACATGGAAAGACATCACACAGATTATTAAGTTAAAACAAAATAAAACAAGCTCTTGCAAAACCTTTGCAGCGCGACCTTATTTTTGTTAAAAACAACAGCAGTAAAATACATGTATCTTTGTGATTGCAAAGATCTCAAAAGATATAAACAGAATCATAAATGGTGGTTACCCCTAGAACCATGCTTTGAGAACGTAAAACCTTGCTAGTTTTTGTACTTTGAGAAGCATATACCTAGCGGTAACAAGATACGTGAATTCCTTACAGTATTGTTTAGGACATCAAAATGCACTTTCCCAGTCAGCAGGCTGGAGTGGGACTCAAAACTGCATTCCTGGGAAGCTCCACAGCAGAGACGGGGTGCAACCAGCATGTCACAGCTTGCAAACACCCTGGGACATCGTCAGGAAGTCTGTGAGTTCACTAATGAATATAGTCATCACTGACTACTAAACTATATATTCATAATTAAATAAATGATACTTAAAGCAGATGATGAATATTCAAAACTCATTACTTTCTAATTATTCTTAATCTATGTTCCTAATCTACACTACCCATGTTCTTCGGATTGTACATATAAACGATGGAACCTGTGTGTTAGAAATAATATATAATAGTATATTGCCTCGTGATTCTTCCCAATCTTGGATTCAGTGCCATCACATGAGTAGCAAGAAATATGCCATGATGGCAGTGTTTACACAGGGAAATTGGTAGACTCCATAGACCAGGGCTTTTCTCCCCAGAGAGCCTCTTGTGAAGCCTTCATCAGCACACTCCTGCTCCCAGCACAGGGCACCGGCCTAGGGCATGGGACTGATGTGGGAAGCAGTTCATCAGCATGTAAGTCTTTGTATCACTTCAAGACTATGGGTCTGCGAAGGTATTTTCCAAGGAATACTTTTGGTACACCTTTGTACTAAGGCAGGAGATTTGGGTATAGAAAACTTGCTGGGGAATATGGGGGTGACTTGTTGATTACAAAGTCCCATGGGTAGAACAGTTCGCAAAACCCTGCACAAGGAACCAATCAGAGTTTGTTGTTTTCAGTTATTCCTGCCAGAGCTCCAGAAGGTTTTCCGTAGGACAACCTTGACCTGACGCCAGCCTGAGGAGTGAGAAATACAAACAAAAAAAAAAAAAAACCAGCTGGATGTGGTAACATGTACACCTATATTCCCAGCACTTGGGAGACTGAGGCAAGAGGATGAATGTGAGTTCACGGCCAACCTGAGCTATACAGTGAGTTCAAGGCCAGCTAGAACTACATAGTAAGACTTTGTCTCTAAATAAATAAATAAGATAAAACAAAAGACAGCCACCAGTGAACCTGGGGTTCTCTGTGCTCTCTTTTTCTTGGTGATCTGCTCTCACCCTGTAAGAATACACTTCTTTTCCTAGTTTTCATTGGCCCACGCACACTCTCTAGAGCTTGTTTCAGCCTTGCTGCTTTGTACTTGTCTTGACTAATTCTTTGTTCAGGGCAGAAAGAACCTAGAAACCACCTTTAGAAGGAGACACCAGCACCGTAGAACCTGGAGTCTGGAACCAAAGCTGGAAATGTGTGTTTTTTAATCCTTTCTGAAAATACCATGAAGTTAATAAATGGGATTGTTTCTTCTCTATTGTGGGGGGGGGGGATAAAGGTAGAGCTCAGGGAGGCCATAAACATTGAATATCAGTTTTTGTCACAGTAAGACTTCTTGTATTCCTGGCTCATTGGTGGCATGCAGCCCCTAACGGATGTTTGCCAACATAGCAAAGGAAAGAATGTTGGGGAGAACCAAGAAGAATATCTTGGACAGCTCACTTCACTTCCTACAGAGCTGGGAATGCATGGAAGAGCTGGGCGAGTGTGTGCTCCTGGGAGCCCTGGCTCCTTCCACCTCCACATTTCCTGTTTGTTTTGGTTCCTGTATTTCTAGGTCAGGATCCATTCACCTCCTGCTCTGTCCTGGTTGAGTAAACAAACAGCCAGGGCTGGACTTAGGCTGGAACTAAGTCTGGAGCTCCTCTCCCTGCTTCCAACTCCCAGCCCTACTCCACTACTAGAACCTCATAACTGCCCTGCTCCCTCTGACCCACCTTACTCCTCTGACCGCCCTGGGCAAAGTTTCGTGGTTCATGAAAACTTCCATCCATCCAGCTCCTGCCTCCCAGCTTCCTTGTCACCAACCCAAACCCTCCAAAGTCAAAGCCAGAGCAAAGGCCTGGCTGGCCTGGTGGGCTGAGCAGACTCACTCCTGTGCATCCCTCAAGTTGCAGGCTCATCTTCCTTCCCTCCACTCTGGCAGAGAAGTTGCGCTGCACGCCTGGCTGAAGCAGGTCACCCAGCACCTTCCCCCATCCTGCATACAACTGATTATGCATGCGCTTGCACTGGCATTGCAGGTAGTGGACCATCCAGCCAGAGGGCTGGCCCTGAACAGAGACTGAGGTCAGTGTACCAGGAAAGATAATGCAATGGCAAGCAGAAACACCAAAATGATACCCAGGATTTAGAGACAGATTCATTTATGTTGACAGAAATATCGTGGCCTGATCTCTGGTGGTCTAGGGCTTATATAGGATAAGCAAGCAGGAAGTACAGAGGCAGAATGGCTTGTCAGTCGGGAATTGATTTTTACAATATGCATCACAGTGACCCGCTGTTTCTAAGAAACAAAAGTAACAGGAACTGTAACCAGAACTATTACCTGGGCAACTAACAGACTGAAGAATACTGGAGGAGGCATCTTCTGCCATAATAATTCAGATGGTGACAAGTTCTAGGAAGAGAATAATGTAAGGGAGGGGGGACACAGATTGGAGCAGGTGACATGAGCTTTATATAAGGAAAGGTTTGTTACACAGGCCTGTGGGGAACATTCTCTGAGATCAGGTGACACAGGAAAAGATGCCTGATAGGAGAGACAAGCCACGGAACTCTCTAGGGAGGAACATTTGGGGCAAAGAGAGCTGTACCCCAGTGCCTTCTGTACTCGGGAGCCCCCAAGTGAAGTGAGCAGGTGCTGAGGCCATAGAAGCAGAGAGGAGGAGCACAGCGCAGGGCCTGTGGGCTAGTAAAAAGACGTCGGAATCTGGAATCTACTCTGGGAGAGAGCCACTGGAGAGATTTTAGCAGAGAAGTAACATGGTCTGATTTACATTTGAAGGGATCATCAGAGAGCTCCTGTTGAGAACAGGCTATGTATGGGTTCAGAGATGATGAAGGATGAAACATAGCAAACAAAGATGAAAGCAAACATTTAGGAAAGAGGTGATAGTGACTTAGACCAGGATTAGGGGTCTTGTCCAAGTTCTTGGTTCCCTGAATAAAGAATTGAGCAGGCCACCCAAAAGGGGAAGCAAGGTTGAAGATTTATTGAAAGTGAAAGTACACTCCACAGGGCTGGAGTAGGACTATGAAGTGTTCACAGCCCCCAAGGGACTTGGTGTTGAGAGTTTCAAGCATAAGGGTTTGGGGTGGTATTGAGGGGTTCACTTGACTCTTGCCAAAGAGTGGCTTGACTCTGCCCCTCTGTTAAGTGGTAGTGATTTTCACTTTTTACGGCCCTTGGAGAAACTGTCATGGCATCCAAATCCCACAGGATGGGAGGGGGCAGTAAATCAGCATAGTCAATGGCACAGTGAATCAGATGGGATCAGCAAGTATGGCTGAAAACTATGGGGTGCATTCCCCGGAGATTTACTGTGCAATGTATTTAGATCTGGATACAATCAAATTCAATGGGTAGAGTCAATGTTGACCTTATGAGGAAATTTGATTTGGTTCTCATCCAATTCAGTTTGCCAACAGAATTATGGAAAGAATTAAGTTCACAAACCATGGTACCATTGTATCCTGGTCCTGGGCTAGTGTTTAACTCAAAAAATGGATTTAGCCTAGAAAGTGAGCTCCAAGGTGAGCCCATCCTTCTCTCTGGCCATTTCTTAGCTACCTCCCACCTCGGTGGGAGTGAGGTCCCGGATTATAGTTTGAAATGGATCTGACAAGATATGCTGATGAATTCTTTCTTGGTTCTGCTTCCTTTCTTTCTTTTTCTTTTGTAGTGCTGGGATGGAACTCAAGAGTCTTGCAAGAGTTCTGGCACTGAGTTACATCTCCAACTCTAAATCCTCACACAATCTTCCTGCTTCAGTTTCCTGAGTAACCAACACTCCAGGCATGTACCACCATTTTCAATTCTCAGATGGGCTCTTTATGGAGCATGAGAGAAAGAAAAAGGTCAAGAATGACTCCAAGGTTTAGGGCTTGAGTTGCCGGAGTCTGTGGAGAGCAAGCCTTCAGGGCAGGAACTGGGTCTTGTTCTTCCTCACTGCATTTCTAGGAAGAAAGAGTAGGTAGAGGGCGTGGTCCTGATTGACAGAAATAAAGACAGCAAGGGGGACAGGGAGTTATAGGGGTATAGGTTGGTGGAAGAAAGAATACTTAGGCACTGGAAATCTCTAAATCTTGCCTCCCCCATGAAGTCTTGAGGACAGACCCAACAAAGTCTGACAACTTCTCTGGTCCTTCCGAAGGGCATTCTCTTACTTACCCACCCTCCCCACTGCTCATCTCCCACTTACCTCTCCTTGAAAGAATATGTGTTAGCCAGGTGTGGTGGTACACTCCTGTAATCCCAGCACTCGGGAGGCTAAGGCAGGAGGATCGTTGCAAGTTTGAGATCAGCCTGGGCTACAAAGTGAGCCCAAGGCCAGCCTGAACTGCATAGCGAGACCCTATCTCAAAAACAAACAAACAAACAAACAAATTATATATATATATGATATGTTAGTAATTAGCTGATTGAGAAGCAGTTCAGCGTTTTATTTCACCATTGGGTTTGTGTATTTGTCCATTTTCCACTGCTAGTTCCAAATACCCAAGGCTGGTTACTTCATAGAGAAGAGGTTTATGGAACTCATAGTTCTGGAAAATGAAGTCTAAGACCAGGAGACCTTATCAATTCAACCTCTGGTCAGGGTCTCACTGACTGTGTCACATCACAGCAGATGATGTCACACACAGGAGGGAGAGATCACAAGGAGAGACAGGAAGCGAGAGACACTAGAGAGGCCAGACACCCCATGACATCTATTTTCACTCTGCCCTCCAGGGGAAATGCATGCACGGCGCGGTCTCAGATCCACAGCTGTGCTCTCAGTAGCCTGAAGGAGGAAGGCAGGATGGGAGAGTCACATGGTTAGAGACTGGGGTCGGGGGAGTGAGAAATGGAGCTTCTGCCCTCCAGGACACACCCAGTAGTTACAAGCGTAACTTCTGCTCATATCCCATTGGCCAGAACATAGGTGCATGACCACCCTGGTTGCAAAGGAGTCTGAGAAATGGACTTCTCAGTCTATGTCCATGTTCCCAACTAAAACACAGTGTTTGCTGAAAATGAAGATGAACAAGAAAATCTGAGCCAGGTGTGGTGGTATACTTGTTACCCCAGCACTCAGGAGGCCGAGGGAAGAAGATCGCCTTAAGTTTGAGTCCAACCTGGGATACGTAAGTGCGTTCAAGGCCAGCCTGCATTACATAGTGAGACCCTATCTCCAGAAAAACCACAAACCAAAAACCAAAAAAAAAAAAGAGAGAGAGAGGGAATTTAGGGGGACAACTGGCAGCTGTGCCACATGGATACTCAAGACAGGGCCATCTGCCCTCAAAGCCACTTTCCTTCTGTCTGTGAGAACCACTCAGAATATGGCCCAGCTTAACACCTTATATTTTATGCACAGAATTTTTCAATACATAAACCATAACCACCCACACAACTGTGCTTCACCTTACCCACCATGAGCTAGGTAGTGTGGTAGTGTGATCAGATTTCACCCACAAGAAAACAGGCTCCTCAAGGTGGGAGGATTGGTACAGGCTCACGAGCTGACCAACACCAGGGCTTTGAACTGGGACCTCATCTCCAGACACCCGGCTCTCCCCCTGGTTAGCAGCGCATGTGATGGGTGATGAGTGTGACACCAGGGGAGTTGTCCTGCCCTGTGATGACAAGGAGAGGAGCCCAATCCATGCTAACATTGTTTGATTTGAATACACTAACATATCTGTGTCCCACAGTTTCTCTGTCTTTCTTCAGGGCCGATTTGACTTCATCTTCTGATTCAAGTTCAACAAAAGCCCCACCATTGTGCCTGCCTTCTCTGGTGTAAATGAAATGAATACCTTGAGCCCTATGTTGAGTTTTGCAGTAAGAGAAGAATCACTGCACCTCATTGACTGAGCAAGACCAGGGTGCGACCCACACCTTCACTGCGAATCCCTCCTCACTTTGGTATCCAACATCATCATCTCCTTGAGGATCCCAGTGTTGAAACAGCCTACACACACAAATTTGGTATGGCTGAGAAGAAAAAAATTGTTTCCATTTTATAGATGATGTCTTAGTTACTTTTCTTGTTGCTGAGAAAAAAAAAATACCTAATATCTAAAGTTAAAGGATGAAAGTTTAGCCAGGCATGGTGGCACAAGCCTTTAATCCCAGTACTCCGGAGGCTGAGGTAGGCAGAGCGTTGTGAGTTTGAGGCCAGCTTGGGCTACAACGCAAGTACAAGGCCGACCTGAGCTACATAGTGCGACCCTGCCCCAAAAAATGAGGGCTGGGAGTTTGGTTCAGTGGCTTAAGTTCCTGTCTGGCAGGTGTGAGGTTGTGAGATCGAACCTCTGTGCCACAAAAAAAAAAAAAAAAAAAGGATGAAAGGTTTATTTTGGCTTACACTTTGTAGAGGTTTCAGTCCATAGTCAGCTGGCTCCAAGGCAAAGTGGTACATGGCAGAGGGGCAGGGCACAGGAGAAACAGTCCATGGCAGGGGAGGCAGAAGGCAGCAAAGCAGGGAAGCAGGAAGCCTCCCTTTTCCTTTTCTCCCATTCAGGCTACAAGGCTTTTGTGTGGTGCCACTCACAGCCAGGGTGGACCTTCCCATTACCCATACCCAGAATTATGATAAACCAATCAGTGGACTAATCTGGTACCACCCATTCTTAATCTCAGTATCACATACCCTAAAAGCCACCTTCAAAAAGCCCCATTTATGAGTGAATGAAGCTCTGGGGAGACATCTAGATACAAGCCATAATAGATGACAAAAGTGAGTGTCCCAGAGGTCAAAAACCTAAGCCCAGCCACATGACTGATCGGTGGCAATGGCTGAATTTGTACCCAGGTTTCAGCCAGGTTTGGCTACTTTTTACATTGCTATGGACATTGCTACTTTTTACATTGCTATGGACAATGTACTTTTTACATTGCTCTTTCCATGCTGCCTCCACTGGTGCACTGGTGCTGGCCCTAAATGACAAATGACAGTGTACAGACACCCCTCCCCTGCTCCACACGTAGAGTCCCCTGTATTTACACAAGCACTTTGCTTCCCAGGCCTTCTTCATTCCAAGGCACCTTGGGACAAAGAAGTTTGTTTCCTGCGTGGGATGCGAAATTCCTGCCTCCAGCCCTTTTCTCCTCTCAGCCTGTCTCACCCACAGTGGCCACCAGAGTGGGAGGGCACAGAGGGCCAGGCACAAGGAGCACAGGAGAGGGACTCTCGGCTTCCTCCACTGCTTAGCAAGGTGGGCGTTGCAGCTGGACCTGCTCCATGCCACAAATAGAAGTCCCAGGAGAAAGGATGGAGACTTCAGTGGTGAGGTTTGGAGAAACCAGGACCCCAGAGAACCCCCAGAGGGGGACCGGTCAATAGCAGGTGGGCATGAGCAGCAGTGGCTACGCATCAGAAGAGCGCTGTGAGACGCTCCAGTGCCCACATTCCGGGTGCAAGTTCCTCTGTAAAACCAGTACCCACCTGAACCACACAGCCGGCCCCGCCATCCTTCCAGCCCGGGTTCCTGGAGTGGAGTTTGAATCCTCTCTGAAGTCTGGGAATGTAGGTTGTCCCTGAGAATTTGCTTTTTCCTTTTACCTGTTTTTGAGGACCACTAAAGTGAGGCCTGTAGGTCTAATTCAGCCAGCAGTCTCTCTAGGGATAGCTCACTAGCGAAAAATATTTGTTTGTTCTATTTTGGGTTTGTCTGTCTCATTTCATTTCATTTTGTTTTCAGTACTGGGGATGGAACCCAGGGCCTGTGCACTGAGCTATGTTCCCCACCCTTTCTATTTTTTATTTTGAGACAGGGTCTTGCAAAGTAGCTCACTTACCCAAGCTAGGCTCAGACTTGTGATCATCCTGCCTCAGCCTCCCAGAGTGCTGAGATTACAGATTTGCACCACTATACCTGGCTTGGCTTTTACATCTTTAAAAGGCTGAAGAAAAAGAGAAGGAGGACAAGAAAGAGAGGCCATATGTGACCCACAAAACCTAAAATGTTTACCTTTTGCAGGAGAAGTTGTCAGCCCCTGACATAGACTCATCTAGCAGCAGAAGCACTGGCAAAGCAAGCAGAAGGCACAGCAGGCAGGACACAAGCCTGGCACCTACCCCGACCCTGCCCTCGCAGGTCGGCAGGAATGGTATCTAACCTCTGTGAGTTTCCTGCTCCCACTCTGCAACGTGGAGACAGTAACAGAACCCAGCTCCTGGTGCCACGGGAGTTGAACCAGGTATAATCCCTGTCACAGCCTGGGCCAGGGCGTTCTGAGCAACCACTGTGGGCAGCCCACATGGCTGACGGCAGCGGCGTCTGTGATAGGAAGACGATGGAAGGGGCCCAGCCTGACCACCTGACTATCTCCACATCACAAAGAAAGGGGAAACTGACTCATGGGCAATTCCTCTGAGGTCACCTAGCTAGAAATAGGATGTCATGAAGACAGCTTTCAGCAACTCATGAAGGCCCTGCCCAGGATCAGGTCCCCTGGTACCCCTCCCCCACTGTTCCCTTCCGTCACCCCACCCTTCTCCGGACTTCTGCCCTTGGCCCCCTCCCCATGGGCCTTGGCTCTTTTACAAGCAGATCGGTCACACGCACACACACATACACCCATTGCTGTGTTGTTGCCAACAGTGAACGTTATTTCCTATTCCAGGAGTATTTTCATTTTAACAGATGATTCCTAGACCCCCAAAGATTCACAGTATTGTATGTCAGGCAGCTCAAACAAGTGTCCATGTATTTATTTGTTTATTCATTCATTTTTCCCAACACTGAAACCAAAGTTGAGCCCTGGCCACAGCCTCTGCTTTCAGTCAACTACCCAAGCCCTGCAGCTCACGTGTTTCCTCACACTCTGGGACAGGCAGGTAAACACGTGACGTGGCCACACGAGTCCGTTCAGCTCTGCAGTCACCAAAGTTCTCACAGCTCCCACACCGTCATGGCCCCCTCACCAGCCTCTTGGTGCCTGAGAGGGGAAGGGTCTCTGACAGGGCACGTGCAGGATGCCAGGTCACTCTACCATTGAGATGACCAAGACACACATTTTATAAAAATGAAGAAGTGGGACTGGAGATTTACCTCTGGGGCACAAGCCACCTGCCTGGCAAGCACAGGGTCATGAGTTCAATTCCCAGTACCAAAAAAAAAAGAAAGAAAGAAAGAAAAAATTAAGAAGTGTTTGTCCAAACTGGGCCACAGAACTTGTGCTCTGTTTAAATAATTACATTGCAGAATTAAACTCTTAGCCCCAACCTGTGGTGCCAATCCACAAAAGGATTTAAGGATTGATCACAAGTGTCAGTTTATCTAGAAGGAGCAGGCGTAGTGGTCCAGCAGTTAGATAGACAGGGTGCCAAGCTGAACAGCATGAGTCTCCTTCTGCTCTGTCGGTGCAGCTCTGTCTGCTCACAGCGTCACTTCACTGGGCGATGACACCCTTGGAAATAAGACCCAGGTCCAGAGGTGCCACCACTCATGCACAGCGCACCAGTGAGTTCCTAGACAGCACTCAGCACCTGAGGCGCGCTGAGCTGGATGCTTCTGCCAGAGTCCTGGGACGGGATTCTTCTCATGCACGAAGTGCCACTACGGCCACAAGCTGCTAACTCACTCTCCGTGCCAGGACACCTGCCACAAGCCTGGTCTGCCCTGACCCTCTCCCTGCTGCTAGCAGAACTGCCTGTTCTGGTTCTTGTTCTCCTGGGGCTCACAAATGATTCTTGCAGACAGCGTAGAAGGGGGGATGGGAGAGACCCAACGGACACAGCCTCAATCAGCAACCAAGGTCAGTGTCAACTGTCACAAATCATGGTGTTTGTATGTAATAAGTGATGAACGTGGCACTTTATTTGTGTGGCCTTTCCCAAAATAAGAAGAAGAGGAGGAAGAGGAAGAGGAAGAAGAAGAAGAAATCCCAGTCTACCCATGAGGAAAGCAGGAAACACAGATCAGGCAAATGCCTGTAATCTCAGCTCCCTGTGAGGCTAAGGCAGTGGGGTCAAAATCTCAAGGCCATTCTGATCCTGTCACAAAATAAGTCTGAGGCCCTTGGGTCAATCCCCAGTACTACTGGAGAAGGAGGAGGAGAAGGAAGAGGAGCAGGAGGAAGAGGAGAAGTAGAAGGGGGAAGGGAGAAGAGGAAGAAGAAAAAGAATAAGAGGAAGAAGGGAAGGAGAAAAGGAGAAGGAGGAAGAAGAGGTAGAGGAGGAAGAGAGGAGGAGAAGGGGAGCAACAATACAGAAGACCCAAGATTCCTGACCAATATTCCTCAAAATTGTCAAGGTCACCAGAAACAGGGAAAGCCTGAGAGACTATCATAGCCAAGAGGAACCTAAGGAGACACAAGGCTTACATTTAATGTAGAATTCTGGATAGGATTCTGGAACAGAAGAGTGACATTAAGTAAAAAATAAGGAAAGACTGGCAGCCATGGTGGCACACGCCTGAAATCCTAGCATTTATAAGGCTGAGACAGGAGGATCACCTTGGGTTCAATGCCAGGCTGGAATACATAGTGAGTTCAAAGCCAGTTTAAACCATAAAGTGACACCCTGTCTCAAAAAATAAAATAAAATAAAGAACTCTGATAAAGTATGGGCTTTAGTCAACAAAATTGTATCAAAGTTGGTTCATTACATACCAATGTAAGACAGTAATAGAGGAAAATGGGTATGAGATACACAGGTTTTTGCACTGTCTTCGTACTATAATTCAATACATTCTATACTGTACTAAAATAAGCAGGTTTGTTTTTGTCTTGTTCTGATTTGTTTGTCTGAGACAGGGTCTCACTATGTAGTCCAAGCTGGCCTTCAACTCACTATGTAACCCAAGCTGGCCTTGAATTCAGGATCTTCCTGCCTCAGCCTCCTCAGTGCTAGGATTACAGGCATCATACCAGGCAACAAGGTACTTATTTTTAAAAGACTGAAGTGAACAATTGCTTCATCCTTACATACTTCCTCCAACACAGGAGGCATGAACCCGCCTCTGCCACTTCCTGCAGAAGTGCCCTTAAGTGAGCTGCTGGGTTCCTCCAGCTTCCAATTCCCCGGCATCAGTGGGGAGGGAGTGATGATGATAGCACCCACGCCATGGACGATAGAGGAAATTAGGGTCCAAGGACTGATTGAAAAGTACTATGAATGTCTACATTAAAAAAAAAAAGTATTACAGTAAAAGACAATGTTAAAAACTATGGGACCCCAACAGTGAGTCCCCAGTCTTCTGCCTGGAGTTATGGCACACAGCAGGAGGAAAGAGCAAGAGACAAAATAGGGGTGCAGCAGGCATGTAGGATAATCAGTTGTTCGTGGGGAGCAAAAGGCCATGAGGCACCCAGAACTGTGGTATTTATTTGTTACAGCTGGTCAAGGACAATGGGTAAAAGAGAGTGTTTCCAAGAACAGTATCACTGACTATGGTGGGCTAGCAAGAACAAAGCATGCTTGCAAAGTCAGCGACAAGACAGGGAGGCAGTGAGGAAACTGTAGTTTCCCCAGGTGCCTTATTGTCTCCAGCAGGTCTTATCTTGTCCTGTGAGTACCACAGCTGTCACTAGCCCTAGGGCTTCTGGCTGTGTCCAGAAAAGAGCAGGGAGTTTCTGCGTTCCAATCTGGCTCAAAGGGCAGGACAGGGACAGCCTTGGACATCCCCAAGACTCAATTTATAACTTGTGGTCCCCAACAAGGAACAATAGAAGTGTACTGAAAGTGCATATTTTGAGGGGAATTAATAGCAAGGTATTAGGCCAGGGATGTAGTTCAGTGGCCTAGTACCTGCCTGGCAAGCATGAGGCTATGAGTTTGATTCCTTGTCCCCCACCCCCCCCAAAAAAAAAGAAAAAAGAAAAAAGAAAAGAAAGTAAAATATCTCTAACTGTAATAATTTTTTTTTTACTTAAACATTAATCTAACATTTTAGCATCTCTCAATGATCAAACATTTATATTAATTTCTGTTTGTGGTTTGGTTTTTTTGTTGTTGTCATTGTTTTTTTTTTTGTTTGTTTGTTTGTTTTTATATTGGGGGGCTTTTTGCAGGGGGAGTTGAGACAGAGTCTCTCCTTGTAACTCAGGCTGGCCTTGACTTCATGGTGATCCTACTGCCTCAGCCTCCTGAGTGCTGGGATTACAGATATATGTCACTACACCAGGTATTTATGATAAATTTCTGTCACATAAAAATTGCAATGTGCCCTCATTCACCTTATTCACTGGGTCTGGCACTATAATTTCTGGCCCTTCCCCAAAGTCAAAATGACCAACTGCTCCAAAACAGTTCAAAACATTGAGGCAGCCACAATAGCACTCATGAGAGACTTCCAAAACTGCAACAGAAAGTGGCAAGAACAATGGGATAAGTACGTTTGACGCAAGGGTGAGTAATTTGATCAGGATTAATGGCAGTGTGGGTTTTTACTGTAATAAATTTTTATTTAAACATTCACTGTGTTTCTGATCCCCCACGTACAAAGCTCGTAGTCGCTGCATCAGGAAATGCTAGCTGTGAGCTGGTAAAGAAAGAGAACCCCTGGGAGGAGAGCTGCTCTTCCTCGGCCCAGCTCTGTGGTCCAGGCCCACACCTCGGCCCACACAGGGTGGTCTCCTGCTCAGAGGAGAGCAGCAGGAGGAGGAGGGGCATGGCCCCCAAAGTGCCTGGACTCGGGAGCCCCCATGGAATGCAGGAGGAAGTACAGGGTGTTGCTGTGTTACTACAAAGGCATCCTGGCCCCTGTATTTATGACCGGGTCACACTGGGAGCACAATGCCCGGAAGGCTACTCATAGCCCAGAAGGACAGACAGCAAGTCTGCAGCCCCCCCTCACTGCCCCCACAACAGGGCCGGTCGCCACATTTTGCCAAAGCAACCCCACCCCCACCAGGAACACAGGACATACCACTACATCCCCCAAAAAAGTGCTGGGTACCCTGGACCTCCAGCGCCCCCAGCAGCCAGGCCACAGCAGGGCCACAGCAGGGCCACTGCAGGGTGGACAGGCCAGCAAGGTCTGCGGACAGCTGGGGTCTCCTCCAGGCGTGTCCCTCAGCATTTATGGAGCTTCGTTGGTGAGCCAGTCTCTGGAGGGTGCTGCCTGCCTGACAGGGTAGCTGAGGCCTTGCCGTTGACCTGAACTAGACATCATAAAGCAAGGATGTGCAACCTGTCCGGCTGCTGCTGGCCAGATGTCCCTGAGCAAGTTGCCCAACTTTTCCATATCACAATTTCCTCCTCTGTCACCGGGAAAAGCAGCATCTGCCAGAAGCTTCTCACAGCTGGAAACATCAAAGCAAATCAGGGGGATGCAGGTGCTTGGGGAGCCCTAAAGCGCATAGCCCATTACTCATCCAGCTCCTCCCAGATATGATGTGCAAGCCCGCCTTGCAGTTCTAAATCCAGCCGTACCTGCAAGGCATCCTGCACCTTCAGATGATTTGTGTATGACCTGGTAGCCATGGGAGTGCACACCTGTAATCCCAACTACTCAGGAGGCTGAGGCAGGAGGAGGCAAATTCAAGACCAGTCTTGGCAATATAGCAAAACTGTGCTGAAATAAAAATAAAAAGGGCTAGGGGTATAGCTTAGTGGTAAAGCACTTACCTAGCATGTGTGAGGCCCTGAGCTCCATTCCTAGTACTAAAAATAAATTATTTATATGTAGAACCACTGATATTTATAAGGTGTGGATTGACCTACATGAATGACAAGGAAACAGATCTCAGGCCTAGAGGGCTGACTTGATTTTCCAAAAGACCTAGCAGGTTAGAGGTAGGGTCTCACTATGTATTTCAGGCTGGCCTTGAACTCATGGTAAACCTCCTGCCTCAGACTCCTGAGTAGTAGAATTACAGGTGTGTACCACCACCATGCCCAGCTTCCCCTCCAGTGTCTTAGCATCTCAAAGGAATGCAGTTTGGTTATTAGATTCAGTGTGAGGTGGATAGAATGCCCGGGCTGTGGCCTGATTCTTCTTCTCTCTGACTCCCCTGTCCTCACCGTACTGTGCAAAGAGTGAATAAAAGAAGAGAGTGTGCGTGAGAAGCATTCTGTTTGGTGACAACTGCAGGGCCTGTATTTTCCTGAACACCTGCTTTGTGTGAGGGACCTTAGTGGTCTCCATGGTACATCTGAGTAGAAGCAAACCACACAGCCCCTGCCCTTGGGGAGTGTGCAATATAACAGCAGTGACTAAGGTGTGTCACCACCAGTTACCCTTCTTTCCTCAACTTTGCTCTGGCGGGCGTGTTCAAGCTGTTTTGCAGATGACATGGAAGGAGCCAGTCAAAGCTCCAGAACTGTCACATTCTGTGGAGGAAAGAAGAGCAGTCATCTCCATTTTGTCTAAACCTGGCCCTATTTCCATGTATTGATATGTGTAGCTCTGGCTAGGCCATTTCCTTACCCTTTCAATTGGCTTTAAGCAAGGCAAATTAGTCTAGCCGACATGCTGATGTGTAGTCTTTGAAGCAAAGCAACAGGTCAGTCAGTGTTACCCCACACCCATAGCCCCCAAAAAACATGTGTGCGCCAGGTGGGAGGGAGAGCCACGTTCCACGCTGTCTGCCACCGTCTGCTGGGATCAAACCTCCAGATAAGAGGCTGTGTGACTTTCCAGGGCGTAAGAGATTACACATCAGAGCTGAGGCACCAACCGCAAAACATTAGATACTAACTCAAACTGTGCTATGCAGATTACGTTTTCTCCACAACCTGTACCCTTCTCTCTGCATACTGCAGAGGTGCTTTCTGGCCTCCTACCTAGCCCAGCTCACTGTACTCATGCACTTCCCACCACTCTCATAGTCACTCATCCTCTAGCCACTCCCTTCTTCACAAATGAATAAAACTCAAGTTCAGCCTTGGATGGAGGCCTTTGATCAATTAACCATCACCCTAGCTGGACTTAGGACCCCCTTAGTGCCCCACAACTATAAACAAGCCTTAATGTCTTTATTCTTGCCATGGATTGCACTGGAAGTAGTAGATGGGAATTGACTCACTAGAATTCCCATAACCTTTCCATGGGATTACAAATATAAACTTCTCAGATGGCAACAAGATCCGCAAAGGGCTCTCTATAATGTTCTGAAAACAGCACACAGGGGCAACGCATTTTCACATGCTGCCCCTAAATCTGTGCATTTGCAGCGCAGGGCCTGTTGGGGTTCCTGGTGCATACCCACAAATCAGCAGATCAGCACCACCTCTGCTCGGCATCCGGAGAGCATGCTGGATGGAGCATGTGTCACCAGACCCAAAAGAGTCAAGATGCAAAATGCCCAGTGTGGTTTCTCCTGGGCACCTGTCACTTTGGCGCCATGGAGAAGTTGAGAAATCCTAACTCGAAGCAGCGTGGTGGGGGGACATCCAGTACTTACACCCTAATCCTATCATCCCTAGGCCAGTATGCTTTAGCACTGAAATTCCTAGTGTGGAAGAAAGGGGCTACAAGCACACTAAGATAGGCAAGATAAGGGGAAATGTCACGGCCCTGAATTTGGATCAGAAGCATCAGCCTTGATGGGATGTGTGCAGTTACTGCGGGAGGAAGCATTCTGGCCTCCAGACAGAGGCCTGGGGTCCACCCTTCCCTCTGCCACCTCCGGGTTCTACCCTGCCAGTCTCTGAAGTCGGGCAGCTGTAGCTCAGAGAAGCCTCTCTGCACCAGCCCTGCAGCCCTCACCCGGACTTGCCGTGTTCACCCTCCCTCTGCCTGCGAGTCCTCCCCCACTCCGCACCGTCACCAGGAGCCTCTTCCCCAGCCAGGCTGACCAAGCCACACTCTCAGTGTTGGGCACAGCCCCTGCTGAAGACTGTGACATAGGACAGCTACCCACAAGCTGGCATGGTGGCAGCACAGCTGGAAGTCTTTCCCATCTAGGCCTGCAGTGGGTAGAGCAGAGCCAGAGAGAGCTGGAGCCAGGGTGGGAACACCAGGCAGGAGCCTTGGCCAGAGGGACCCAGAGGCTGCCAGCAAGGTAACAAGGCACTAAGGAAGTCCTGGCCCAACCTCTGTTCCCACTCTCCACTGCGGGCCAGGGAGGCAGCTGAGCGATCTCTACAGGAGGGTAGATGGCCCAGCATCAGGAGGAGAGGGGTGAACAGAAAATGGCTCAGGAGCAAGACTGCTTCTGGGCCAGGACATTCCAGGGGCTTCACTCTCCCTGCAACCGGTGCTCATTAGTCACCTCCCCACCGTGCCCAGCCCAGGCTCTGCTGCCCCAGCCCTACACAACCCTCACCCAACTTCTCCCAATGCCCAGTGCTGGTCCCTCTGCTTCCATTATGCTTTCTCCATTCCCTGTCTCCTCCCCTTCTTCTGTCAAACTCCTATTCATCCTTCAAGGCTTTTCTCTGACACCCTCACTCACACACACACACACACACACACACACACACACTGCTTCCTGTCGCCTTCACTAAATCCCATCCTCAGAGAACCATCTCTGCTCCCACAGCTGCCTCAAGGTCAGAGCACCCGTGACCTTGCTCTGGCAATATTTTCCCATGTATTCCTGCTGGTCTGGACTGTGAGCATCCTGACATCTGGGAATGGCCCTATTGCAGGGTGAGTGAAAAACACAGTTAATGCTTAAAGTTTTAAAAAGCCTGGTACAGTTAACAGACACATTGCCAAGAATGGGGTAAGTGTGATCAAAGCAAGGGAGAGTAATTTGAATATTTCAAGAGGGATCAAGGGCAATTTTTTCACTGTAATAAATTGTTAAAATTGAAGCATCCACCATAGTGTCTGACCACACCACGGATCCACGCTGTATCTGGCCTCTCACCATCCAATTCCAACTTCTACCTCACATAATACGAGAGCCCTTTTCTATCATGGGACAAGAGCCAGGCTTGAATCCAGATGCCCAAGGGAAAGTAGCACTGACCTGAAATTCACCGGAGGTAGCCCCAGCCAGACTCTGTGCAGCAGAATTCACCTCACCAAAAGAGGCCGCGCTGCTGTACCCTGACCAGTGACCCCGTCACACGGGGAGGTTGCTGCTGCTCCTCTTACCTGAGCATCTCTGGCTAAGGCATGTCTGACCAGCAGCGCATGATCCCAACCCTCTGAGGCAGGAGGATCACAGGTTCAAATCTAGCCTGGGTAACTTAGCAGGACACTGTCTCAAAATAAAATAAAAATTTAAAAAGGCAGGGGATATAGCTCAATGCGAAGGTCCCTAAATTCATTCTCCAATACTGAAAAACAAAATTGTGTCAAATGTCCTAAGTGCCAAGGTCCGATGACAAGGTAGGGAGTCTCTGGTGTCCTGGACTTACAGTCTAGTGGAAGAGGCAGGACTCCAAGGAGAACATCAGAGTAACGGGCAGCAGGGAGAGGAAAGGGAAAGAGGGTAAGGCATTTGGGACCAGCAAAGAAACCCAAAGCAGATCTGGTTGACAACCAAATCCTCCTCCCCGCTCCATCCTGAAGACCAGAAATCAGGGCCTCTGCCAGGAAGCTTTGGCAGGCCACAGGCAGCCACAGGCAGGCACTGGGTTCCTTTTCTGGGGCCATGGCAACAAAACACAACCTGGGTGGTTTCCACAGAAAAGCATTGTTGAAAGTTCTGAGGACCGGAAGTCAGAGAGTGAGGTGTGGCAGGGTAGTTCTGTCCAAGGCTGCAAGGAGAATCTGTTCCTGGCCTCGCCCCAGCTGCTGAAGGCTGGCAGGCAGGCTCCCTGAATCAGCCCGTCATCTCCCCTCAGCAGGCTCTTTCCTTTCTCCTAGCATTTGTGTGTGTGCATGTGGTGTGCATGTTTGCATTTTAAAATATAGGTGGATAAAGAAAGACAATTACAAGTTCAAGCCCAGCCTAGGCAACTGAGATCCTGTCTCAAAATAAAAAAATCAAAAGATGCCAAGTGTAGTGGCACACATCTATTATCCCAGCACTCTGGGAGGCTGAGGCAAGAGGATCACCACGAGTTCGAGGCCAGCCTGGGCTACATAATGAGCTCCTGGTCAGCCTGAACTACATAGTGAGACCCTGGCTCAAAAAACAGGACTTCAAGTTGGAGCCCAGTATGGGAAATTTAGTGACTTAGTGAGATTCTGTTTCAGAATTTAAAAAAAGGCTGGGGATGTACCTCAATGCAAAATTCCTGGGTTCAATTCCCAGAAGCGTAAATAGATAGATAGATAGATAGATAGATAGATAGATAGGGAAAGATAGATGAAAGGAAGGAAGGAAAGAAGGAAGGAAGGAAGGAAGAGAGACAGAAAGAGAGAGAGAGAGAGAGAAAACTAAAGATGTAGCTCAGTGCAAAGGCCCTGGGTCCAATCCTTAGTACTTCCAAAGAGAAAAAGAAAAAAAAATTAGCATTTAACTATTTTTAATTACACAGTTCATTAGCCTGAAGTACACTCCCAGTGCTGTTCAACTCCAAGTCCAGAGCTTTCCCACCATCCCAAACTGAAACTCGATCCGTTTTCTCTCATTACCCCCACTCCCAGCCCCGAGAACTCATACTCATTTTTTTGTTTTTATGAATATGTCCATTCTAGGTCCCTCAGAAGTGGAGTTATATAATATACATCCTTTTGGTGTCTGGCTTGTTCCCCTTAGCCTGATCTTTTCCATTTTCATCCCTGTCATATGACTTCTTTTTCATAAGAACACCAATCATGTGGGACTAGTGGCCAGCCATGCTCCCATACAACCTCACTGTAATGTAACAAATTACACCTGCAAAGAGAACTATGCTCAGCTGAGTTCCTAGTCTGCAGCGCTGGGGGTAGAATCTCAATATGCATAGGGGAGCACACATGTCTCCCCGTGCAAGGCACCCTAGTGGGCTGCCTGGGAGGGGCACAGGAGAAAGCTCTTGTCCTGTTGACCCTTAACCCCCTGCACTCCGGACAGGAACTGGGTCCCAGGGAAGCCTCCTCCACCATGACTCACTGCACAGGAAGGGAGGAACAGGAACCATAGGTGGAGGAGCCAGAGACCCTTCAACCTGGGCCAGACCCCTCACAGACTCCTATGGAGCCCTGACCCTTTGTCCTCCTGGACCTCAGTGTATCCTGCCTGGTAATGGGGCAACCATTCGGCCCTCAGAGGGCCACCAAGGGGCCCTGCCCTTCCTGTCCACACCTGCTTTCCCCAGGGCAGCCCCTGGGCCCAGAGCTTCCCTACAGCAGGAGTCACTCTTCCATCTACACTTCCGGTCCACACAGCCCTGGAGGCAGGGAGCATCTCCTCCACTTGGGGCTTCCAACCAGCTGGAAGGAGACACACAAACAAGAAGAAAATCAAATGGTGTGTATGAAGATGATAAAGAGAGACCAAGGCAGGGGAAGAGGTAAAGACTCCCTGGAGGGACAGTTGTGTTGCATGGAAATGGAGATGCCTCTGATGAAGGCACCTTGGAGTAGAAGCCCAGAAAGGGGAAGGAATTGGCCATGTGGATGGAGGAGAGAGACCAGGCGGAGGGAACCACAGGTACCCAGGCCAATGGGGCATCGCAAGTCCAGGGTAGTTCAGTGTTGGGGTCAGAGAAGCAGGTGAAGCAAATAAGGAGGTGCTGGCATTGTAGGCCCTAAAGAATCTGGGTTTTATCCTGGAGATAAAAAGGTAATGAGTAGCTAGGGCATAGCTCAGTGGTAGAGTGCTTGGCTAGCATGGGTGAGGCCCTGGGTTTCATCCCCAGCATGGGGGCAGGGAGGAGAACTATACACACTCCATGCCTCAGGGGACTTCAAGTCCAGGATTAGGAGTGGAGCAATGTCCAGGAGGATGTCTGTGTAGAGTGGAATTCACTCTGATGACTCTTGGAACTAAGCAGGCCTAGAGAGAGATGCACGCACCTTGCCAGGCCTGGGGAAACAAACCCAGTTTTCCCTATGAGGGTTGGTTTAGGTCGGTGTTTGGTTTGTTCCTCTGTAAGGATAAATTAATTGAGAAGGAAACTGTGGTAATCTCTAAGTTACCCACTGTTTTTACCTCAAAAAGCAGGCAGAGAATCCCACAGCTAGCCCTGTGGCCACAAAAGACACGGACACTTAGTGTGTCTGTGTCTGTGTGTGTGTGTGTGTGTGTGTGTGTGTGTGTGTACTCAAGCCCAGAAGCAAACACTGTCTGCTGCCTGGCCGCCATCTTGCCCTGTCCCCTCCAGCCTGCCTTCCTGGGATAGCTTCTCACCACTGGAGCAAGTGGCGGGGTGGATACAAGAGGCAGGAAGGCACTTTGGGGAGTTTTTGTGGCAGAAACAGATGTGTGCAGGCTGCTCGTATGAGTCACACACGCAGACAGGGTGACTGGGGGGAGAGAAACGTGGGCAGAGCCCATGTAAATGTTGTGGATTGAGCACATTCCTGTGGCAATGAGGAGTGGGGAAAACAACGCACAGATCTGGCCAGGTTCACACTGAGACGGGTGCCGTGTGAGGGACCAGGGCCAGAGCTAAAAATCAGGCGGTATTTCTGTACCCAGCGAGAGCGTTAGTGTCTGTGGGGTGTGTGTGGTGGGAAGAGGAAGACGTGAGGGGCTGCCAGGCATGGGGAGGGGAGGCCAGGCCTCTGTGGAAGGGAGGCCCATCGTCTCATGGCCAAGGCTCAGCCCCCTGCAGTTAAGGCTGGCCAGCCCCAGAGGCTGGGCTGAGTCTGCATCTACAACACTAGAGCGGTGGAACAGCCTCCAAAATCCTGCCCAGGAAGCCTAAGGAGCCCAGGGAGAGGACGGGGAGGGATGCAGCTTTCATAGAGCTGCATGTGGAATGTTTTCCACCATGATCTTCAAAGCTGAGCATTTTCCTCTTTCTAACAGATTGTGAACGCAGAGTTCAAAAAAGACTCATGAGTGGTACACACTCCTCTAATACCAGCACGAGGGGGGCACTGAGGCAGGAGGATCACAGGTTTCAAGCCCAGCCTGGGCAACTTGTCAATTTAGCCAGGTCCTGTCTCAAAACAACAACGAAAAGAAAATAAACATTAAAAAAATAAGGCCGAGGGTGTAACTCAGTATGAGGGTGCCAGGGCCTGATCAGAACCACAGATACCTGAGAGGGAAACAGCGGGCAGTAAAGAAAGACAAAAGACAAAATTTAAGGCACAAAGGGGACCAGGAGGAATTTGTCTGTAGCAGACAAGCACAAGGATCTCATGGCTGACCCGCTTTTATCAGCAAGCAAGAACCACAAGGGGAGGGGTAGCACTTGTTTCATGGAACAGCAACTATAGAGAATAGGTGGATAAGGAATAAGTCAAATGAAGAACCACATTTTCTCTATACCCAGATGACTGTATTTTGACAACTGTACTTAGCAGATGCTCTCTTGCTTAAGGAGTGCTGGGTTATCAGCATTCCGCCCATAGCCAGGGGGGCATGCAGCCTTCCACAAGCTTTCTGTTCATGAGGCAAGATATCACTGACCTGAGACTGAGATCTGAACTACACAGCCTCGTTCCCAACAAGAAGGCCTTGACTTCGATCCCCAATACTGGAGAAAAAAAGGAAGGAAGGAAGGAAGGAAGAAAGGGGGAGAGAGAGAGACAGAGACAGAGACAGAGACAGAGACAGAGACAGAGAGAGAGACAGAGAGAAGGAAAGGAAAGGGAAGGAAAGGGAAGGGAAGGGAAGGGAAGGGAAGGGAACCATGTAACCTGGGGCCCCTTATTATAACCCCAAATATTGAGTATGGTAATCCAAGTACTGAAATCCTTTTTCTAGTTTTCCTCACAATCCAAGAAGTTATATTTATAAATCCACTGAGACATTATTGGAATCCTGGCAAATTGATTCCAGTCTACCATCCCCAATACAACCCACGGTGAGAGTAAAGATTCCGAGACATATTCAAGGTTAAGGGCAGCCAAGGGGTCCTGAGTCCAATCCTCGTGAGGACATGCAGACAAAGGCCTTGATCCTAGGCCTCTCCCAGAATTTATTAACTAGTGAAGTAAGGGGGTGGCTTGAAGATGAGTGACAATGAGGATGGCGGGAACTACGTGAGTAACTTGAGCTGGCTAGCAAGGCAGTGAGAAAGGTATCTCTGCAAAATGCAGATTAAGATATGCAGGGGGATCAATTTGCACAACCCAATCAAGATAGCAAGTAAATTTTTTTAGGAGGCTGCTGCTTCAGTTTTTGATATGCAAACTTTATGCCCTGGGAACTCATAGCCTCTTTCTCGAGGCTCATCCCCAGTTG
The DNA here is from genome assembly GCA_004363535.1 of Dasyprocta punctata. NCBI lineage: Eukaryota > Metazoa > Chordata > Mammalia > Rodentia > Dasyproctidae > Dasyprocta > Dasyprocta punctata. Next base: position 42,184 of record RJWM01008471.1, on the reverse strand, counting down.
ATATTCCTGGAGCTCACTGGCTCTGCCATCCCGCTGTGCGTTATATATTTTACAAAGGCCACGATGGGAGGAAACAGGACACTGTCGCATGGCTTTAGAGATTACGTATCAGTACCTCGGCTAGCCTTATTTACAATGCTTAGAGCCAATTGAAGAGAGAAGGAAATACCATACTCAGCTCTGTATACATCAACATAAGGAAATAAGTCTCGATATAATCAAAGTTGCAGCAATTGTTCTGCGTTCAAGGGGACCCACTCAAGTTGTCTCCCACACCACTCAGAAGGAAATGGTAGCACTGGGATAGCTCCCACATTTTTGTTTCCAGACAGTGATGAATTACGTGTGGCTCCAGAGGACCAAACATAAATGGGGTTCCAGGGAGGGAAAACAACTTTCTATGAGCCAGCACTACTCAGTTGTAAAAAGACCTGTGAGAAAGGCCAGGCTCATGCAGAAGCTGCCTGTTAGGACCATCAGGAGGGACCCCAAGTTTCCCACCACTCTCAGAGTCCAACTGCACCTCTGATGTGCCCCCTTGGTATGAGGCAGAGGGAAGCTCCCTTCCAGAAATAACAAGGGACATCAAGACCCGGCCTCTCACCGGAAGTTGTACATTCCCAGAGCAATCGGTGGGGGGCTGTCATCCTAATCACCATCCAAACCATCTACATGGAGGAATGGTCTCATGTTGCTGGCCACTGCATAGAGAAATAGGGTCATCTGCAAAGGGAATCGAGCAGGCAAGATAAGAGCAGGGCCTTATGGGAGGCGTCCTGGGTCTATAAGGAATCAGAAGAGAGAGTGATGAGACCTAGAGAACTCCCAGTTATTTGGTTATAATAATTATAATACCATTCATAATAGTACTCATAGCCATTGTTCCTTTCTTGAGCATTTACCAAGTGCCAGAAACTGCCGAATATTTAGTGTGCATTATGTGATTTAACCTCAGTCCAGCCTTATGAAACAGGAGTTCTTGTTATTTATATTGTTATTATTTTGCAGACAAGATTTCCTTTCCCTTCCTTTCCTTTTCTTTCCTTTCCTTCCTTCCTTTTCTTCCTTTCTTTCTTTCTTTCTTTCTTTCTTTCTTTCTTTCTTTTTTCTCAGGAGGGTGACATAAATTGTCACACATAATTCATTACTGTCTGGAAACAAAAATATGGGGGCTATCCCAGTACTACCATTTCTTTCAGAGCAGCCCCAGGTTACATGATTTCCTTTCCTTTCCTTTCCTCTCCTTTCCTTTGCTTTGCTTTCCTTTGCTTTCCTTTCCTTTGCTTTCCTTTCCCTTCCCTTCCTGCCTTTTCTTTCTTTCTTTCTTTCTTTCTTTCTTTCTTTCTTTCTTTCTCTCAGGTGACATAAATTGTTCAAAATCACACTGGTATGTGACCAGGCCTGGAACCCAGCCCAGATCCACCAGACTCCAGATCTCATGTGTAACCATGAGGAACTAAGACCTCTGCAGTTCCATAGCAATATGAAAATATCTCTGCGATAACATGTGGTAGATGTCTGTTGCTGCTGTGACAAATTATCAGAGATCTGGCTCACATATTTATTAGGTATTTCACACTTCGGTAGGTTAGACTCAGGTCTCGGGGGGCTAAGATCAGTCAAGGGCAGGCTGCTTCCTCCTGGACATTGTAGAGAGGATCCATTTCCTGGACTTCTCTAGCTCCTAAAGGTGGCAACTCCTTCACCTCCTATGGTCCCTCCCTCTGCCCTCAAAGCCACTATTGCCTCATCCCTCCAGCCCTTTGTCACAGTTCCCTCTGATGCAACTGGCACAGAGCCCCTGATAAGGTTAGACTGGGCTCCCTGCATGATACAAGCAATCTCGTCTCTGAGTCCTTAATCGAATCTGCAGAGTCCCTTTTGCCATTAAGGCAACAATTCCCAGGCAGGAGGATCGCTGTGAGCTTGAGGCCACCTTGCACTACAAAGTGAGTTCAAAGCTAGCCTGAAAAGCATAATGAAACCCTGACTCAAAAAGACAAAAAAAAAAAAAAAAAAAAAAAAAAAAAAGGTAACAATTCTCCAGTTCCAGGAATTAGAATGTGAACATGTTTGGAGGCCATTATTCTGCTGACCTTATAGAATACACATACAAGCTATGATTGAAAACTAGTGTGTTGAAATCTAAACAATTTTTTAGTATAATAAAAGACACATTCCCATTAATCCTCTCTTCCAACCCACTTATCCCATTGTTCTCGTTACCTTCTGAAGCAGTTCTGGAAGTCCTTTCATGAGGGTCTTCATATGCTGTCATGCCTACCTAAATGTTCTGACTTAAGTCAAAATATTTTTCTCTCATGGTCACTTTGACTTTGGGGAAGAGCCACAGGTCACACGGTACCAGAGTCAGTGAATAAGGCAGAGGCTGACACTGTAATGTTTTTAGGAGCCACTTTTCTGTGCATGGGCTGCTCAGCAGCCGCATTCACCATTTGTTTTGTTTTGTTTTGTTTTGTTGTTTTTTAAATCGTACCTTGTAAAGACACTCAGGAAAGAGGAATTCCAAAACTGCTTCAGGAAGTGGCAAGAACAACTGGGCATGATGTCACACGCCTGTAATCCCAGCACTCAGGAGGTTGAGGCAGGAGGATTGCTGTGAGTTTAAAGTCAGCCTGGGCTACTAAGTGAGTTCAAGGCCAGCTTGAATTGCATAGCAAGACCCTGTCCCAAAAAGGCACACACAAAAAAAAAAAAAAAGAAGAAGAAGAAGGAAGGAAGGAAGGAAGAAAGAGAAAGGCATAAAGAAAAAGAAAGGAAGAAAGAGGCAGAAACAATGGGATAATTATGCTCGAAGTGAGTGATAGGTTTTTGAGGGGGATTCATAGCAATGTGTCTTTTACTGTAATAAATTGTTTAATGTAAACATTCATCATATTTTTATCATATATATATTTGCACAAAGAAGAATACATAAAAACACTATTAGCTATTGGGGCAGGGCTCGATTGATAAGGTTCAAAATTGGATTTTTTTTTAATGGAGGTGTTTAAACACACACAAAAGTATTAGTACAGTGGATCTCATATGTTCATCATGCAGCATTGACAATCTTGCCCTTCTTATTTCATTTTCTCTCACTACTTTTTCGGAAGGGGCTGAAAAATTAAAAGCAATTTCAGTCATCTTATCATCCTATCCACAGAAATTTCAGTTTGTCTAAGACAGAGTGTTCCTCTAAAACATGACTACAATGTCATCCTCACACATGCTAAAGTTTTCAATATTCCTGAATATCAGCTAATGTTTACTCTATATGTAAATTTCCCCTAATTGCCTACAGAAGTTTTATTTGTTTGTATGTATGTGTGTATGTTTTGTTTTGCAGTACTGCAGTCCAAGCTAGGCTCAAACTTGCAATCTTCCTGCCTCAGCTTCTTGAGTAGTTGTGACTACAGGTATTAGCCACTTTGCTTGGCAAAATTTCTGTTCTAGTAATTGGTCTGTCTGGATCAGGATTCAAATAAAGCCCACACATTTGCATTTGGTTAATATGATTCCTGATTTGTCTTGCAGATTAAATTTCCAGGAGGGACCCATTACCCTCTCTACTCTTCTACTATCTTTATTTTTTAATTATGCAAATGAATGAGCTATTTAAAAATTAAATTTAGAGGAAAATACAAATCTAATATTGAATGGAAAGTTGGTCTCCCAAAGGGAAGGCCTCCAATAGTCGAAACTTAGGGTAGAACGGGTGGGGTCAGGGGTCCTCAGGGACCCCACTGAAACTACAGGTGGTGGTGGAGTCCCAGAGTCCAGCGCCTGGCCTTCTGCTTCCCTGGCCTGCTCAGCAGAGGGGCTGTGGAGGTGGCAGGGATGCGAGCAACCTCTTGTTGCACAGAACAGCAGAGTAAAGGGCCAAGGCCAAGGGCAATGCAGTCAGCAGAGGGTGGAGAGAAACCACAGGTAGCCAAGCCCCAGCCAAATCAAGAGGTACTCCACCCCCAGACCCAGGCATGAGAATAGCGCATACCTGGACTGGACAATAAAGAACACCAGAGACCAACCCAGTCCTACCTCTAGCTTTGTCGCCAATCTCCCTACTAGCCCCTGAAAGCCTCTTGCAAACCTATTCCCTGAGTAACACAGTGGAGGTAATTGGATAACTAATGTTACAGAAGTATTTGCTATGGTTGGGGTTGGGGGTGGCGGTTCTGGGATTCTAACCCAGGGGCACTCTACCACTGAGCAACATTCCCACACTATGTATGTATTTAAATTCTGAGACAAGGTCTCACTAAATTGCCCAGGTGGAACTTGAACTTGTGATCCTCTTGTGTCAGGCTCCTTGAGTGCTAGAATTATCGGCATGTGCTGTCACACCCAGTGGTTTTTTTGTTTTGTTTTGTTTTTTGCTTTTTTGTATTTTGTCTTTTGTTTTTTGTTTTTCCTAAAGATTCACCAGTTAGGAGTCTGGCCCCAGGGTGGCAATGGTCCTGGGAAGCACTAGAGAACCTTCAAGAGCTGGGGCCCAGCAGAGCAGGAAGTCCTCCGGTCAGCTGGGGTATGCTCCCAAAAGGGATCAAAGAATTTCTTGCAGGATCCTGGTCAGTTTTCACAAGAGGATTGCTGTCAAAGATGATATGAAACCTGGCCCCACTGGCTTCTCTCTGCTTTCTACCTCCCAGGGGATTCCCTCCTTCACACACATTCTCCACTCAGCACTAGGTGCTCATTGGAGCCTGTGCCATGTCATCTAGATCATCAGCCTCCAACACTATAAACTAAATACACCCCATCTCCTTGCAAAGTTAACTGCCCTGGGTAGTTCATTATGGTGACAACAAGCTTACTAATATGGTATTCACTCACATTTGCACACAGAGAGGTACACAACACCTCTTGGGAGAGACAAGTGGGAACATCAATCAATATCCCAAACCCAATCTTACCAAGTTCTCGAAATGACCCTTGACCTAAGAGAGGGGGTGCTACAGGAGAAATGGGAATCTGTGTAAACAGCAAAGTTCGTATAGATGAAGAGGATAGATGGTCAAAGGCAGACAGACAGGAGGCAAGTCCAGTGGATGCAGGGGATCTGAATGAATGCAGAGTACTGAGTGCACTGTGGGACCTTGGATTGGATTCTGGAACAGAACCAGGACACTGGAAAAACTGGTGACATCCAAATGAAATCTGCAATCTAATAGCATTGGGTCAATGCTAATCTCCTAGTTTTGACTAATATTCCATGTTAACATCAGAGGAAGCTGTATTATCTTTGCAGCTCTTCTGAAAACCTAAAATGATTCCAAAATAAAAAGTTTAATGAGAATAAACAGAAGAACAGGAGCACATGTAGTGCCAGGAGTGAGGAACTCTGGTGACAGACATGAGCAGAGACTGCATTAGGGGTCCCTGTGCCAGGAGCTGGGGTTCAGATTTCATTGACTCCAGACAATGATTTGGTGGCAGTAGTTCACAAGTTCCAGTGACAGTTCTGACCTTCGAGTTCATCCTAACTGTATTTCAACTGCTCAGTCCTGCTGCACCCACACAAAGGTCCTATGCATGCACACACTGCCCCTCTAAGAGCAGCATATGTCCAGTCCACCCTAGACACGGCTGGCTGGAGAAGACAAGAGAGTGCTTCCTGAAGCTTGCTTGAAGTCCTGAGAGCATCAGCCAGATGTCCCAAGAAGCACAAATATACTGTCAGGCAGACAGGACTTGGGACTTCTCCTTTGGTAGACCTGTCTGCAGGCCAGCTCAGGCTGAGCTGTGGAAATGGGAGGCAGGCAAAGGGCTGGGCCCTTCCAGTCATCGCTGGTCCCTGCTCCAAGATCAGCCCCGCTGTGCACTCTTGAACGTAGGGATGCCACAGCCCTCCACCCCCCTCCCCATTCTTCGCATCCTTGCTGCTGTCCAGTGGTTGGCACCCACCATGCCGAACATGGGAGCACCCACAGTTGGGAGGTGAACTCCTCCCCAGCAGAGGCAGGGTCCAACATGTTCCAGGGCCAGGCACTCAGAAGGTACAGAGTACATGTGTGGTGACCAGGACACAGCCCTCTTCACCTCTTCGTGCCAAGACTCTGGGACCCCAAGGCTGGGAGTCATTCGGTACCTTATAACAACCCAGTCCACTGTCCTTTTTCCTTCAGATGCAGATTTGAAGTCCAGTCCATAAGTGCCCTTCCAGTTTATGAGCACTGCTACAACTAGGGTCTCATTTGAGTCACTACCAGCAGTGATGTAGGAATTTCTATCTAGCCCATTACATGGATTAAAAAAAAGGAGTCTCAGAAAAGCAGACTTGCCAAGGTTGTCATGGCACCCAGGAAGATGCACTTGGGCTTAGACCCATGATTTCTAATTTCAAGTTCATATCTTCCCGTAGTTCTCTGCAACTCCTATGAAAGGAACAGCATGAGTGCACACATGTGCGTATACACACACACACACACACACACACACACACACACACACACACCAGAGCCCTTCTTCTTCCTCCTGAATGCAGAAGCACCACCCAGAATGAGCAGCATTGTATGGGGAGAAGTGCAGATGCCACCCAAGCTGCCGACACCTACCACTAAGCAAAGGGCAGACCCCACCCAGGACACAACCCTGCCTGTCTATCCCCACCCTGCGTGGTGCCTGGAAAGCAATGTTTCCCCTGAAGCTATGGAAAGCAAGGCTCAGAAGGGACAAACACCAGTAGAAGCAACACCAAAATGAAAAAAGTGGTAGCCCCGAAGATCCAGAGTGCCAGATTGCTGGTCAGGCACCTTCAGAGTGGCATGACGCCTCCAGGAGTGGGGAGTGTCACCTACAGCCCCAATCACCCACCTTAACAGTCAAACAGTAAAAATGGCAAAGTGAGGCAGGAGCATTACTCAGGAGGCTGAGGCAGAAGCATCACTGGAGCCCACAAGTGGGGCCCAGCTGGGGAAACATAACATGACTTTACCTTAAAAAATAAAAAATGGCAGAAAGCAGGGTTACTAGTAACACATCCCCATACACAGGCAGTTAAGGATCTAGGATCTGAAGCCAGACCACTTGAGTTTCAATCCTCTTCTGCTGCTCCTCAGCAAGTCCATGAACTTCCTGTGACTTGCTTTCCCCATTTGTAAAATAGAGATGACAAGACATTGACCTCATAGAGCCTTTGCCAATCCGTGGATTTATATATAGCTAGAATCACATCTGGCACACAATAGGTGCCTGTCCAAGTGTGAGTTCTAGGGGCTTATTTTTTCATGAAGCATTTGGAAAGTACCTACTGTGAGTACAAGGGGAAGTGGTGATCAAACTGGGAAAATTAAAATAATAATTTTAAAAAAGAACCATGAAACCATCCGCCAGGACAAATCTTTTACATCTTTTAACAGGATTTTTCTGAAAGAAGCTGTTACAGGAGCAAGCTGAGAGGGAGGATCACGGCAACCTGAGCAGACAGTGGAGAATGTCGGGGACAGCCGAAGAACCCAAGGATGCATGTGGCTTCCCAAAAGAGTGCACAGAAATGTAAACAGAGGTGAAGCCCAGAGCACAGGGGTCACTAGATGCTCACCCGCTCAGCGTTCAGCGTGCACACGCTGCACGTCAGGCACTGTTCAAAGCACACAGATGCACTGGAAAATAAACAGTGTAATCTTCTCACACTTTCAGAGCTCACATTCACACTAGAAGAAGCAGATAAATAACAATACACATTCTGAGAAAACTCCACTCCAAAAGAAGGCAGTAAGTGCTGTGGAAATTGTTCAGAAGTGGAACTGGATCAGGGGTATCGGGAGGTTTTTGTGTAGGAAAAAAAGAGCAGGAAAGAGTAAAAGCAAAGCTCCAGGAGCCTGGAGAGAAAGTGATATCAAATAAGAGTTACTTACAACTCTTCCCTGTCCCTCTCCCTCCATGGAGGGCAGGTCTTGAGCAATACTGTTTTGCTGAGCAGGGGAAAGAGGAGAGGGAGTAAAAACTGGAAATGTCCAGCTAGAGCTAAAGTGTTCCACAAGGACTTCTACAGGGCAGGACAGGTGAGGGACAGGAACTGGCAGAGGCAAGACTGGGGAGCAGAGGACGAGGATGGCTGCCACAGAAAGGAAGTCTGCAGATAAGAGATCCAAAAGAGATTTTCAGAATGGTGTCCTCTTGTTACTGAGTTTTGAAATGCTAGTGTCTCCTTCCAGGGGTGATTTCTAGGTTCTTTCTGTCCTGAGCAAAGAATTGGTCAAGACAAGCACAACACAGGCTCTTCAGGGCAAGTTTGGGCCAAGTAAAAGTCGGGGTGAAAAGTTCACCCTACAGGGTGAGGGTGGGTCACTGTGAAAAAGCACAGTAGCAAGACTTCAGTGGTGGCTGTCCCTTTTTGTACTCCTACTCCTCAGGCTGACATCAGGTGTAGGCCATTCTATGGAAAACCTGTTTGAGTTCTCACAAAAGGAACTGAACACAGGACTCTCTGACTGGGACCACATGCAGGGCTTTGAGAACTGTTCTACGCATGTGTCCTGGGATTTTATAATTAACTTGACATGCCCACTTCCCAGCCAGTCTGCCCTGCCTTAATCTCTTGCCTCATTTTGTCATGTGACATGTAACCATTCATCAGCCTATAGCATCTTGGGCAAATCCACACTATAGATAAGAGGTTTCCATGCTGACTGTGCATGTGCTTAAGGCAACAAAAAGAAATAATGGGTTACCAGGGTAGGCATAGTGAAGCACATCTATAATCTCAGCACTCAGGAAGTTGAGGCAGAAGGATTGTGAGTTTAAGGCCAGGCTGGGCAACTTAGCTAGACTTTGTCTTGAAGGAAAAAAAAAGAGAAAAGAACTTATGGGTAAGAGTAGAGCAGACCACAGTGTTCTAGTTTGGAATCACTCATGACTTGGGTGAGTATGCAACAGTCAGCTCCCCAGAGGTGGAATTTGCGTCCACAAAAGGATACAAAGCAAGGCCACCTGGCCACACATGGGGGGAGGGGTGCATAGCCAGCTCCCTGCCTTGGCCTGTCACACCTCTGGCTTCAACAGGAGTACATATGTCCTTTCCTACTGAAACCATGTCTCAAAAGAACAAAAATAAAATAAAATAAAATAAAATAAATTAAAGATATCCAAACTTAAAAAAAAAAAAATAGAGCAGACCAAAGCAGCCTATCATGATTGACACTGCAGGACAATCCATCCAACAAATCGCACAGACTGCACAGGTGGATGGTAGAGACAGAAGGGAGAGTAGGAGAGTTGTCTGGGTGGAGGATGAGTTACCAGGGCCTGGTCCCTTTTATGGGTGGAGGTATGAGGAATGAAAGACGAGGAAACGAGGCTGGGTTGAATCAGAAGACCTGAGGTCTGATCTTTGGCACTAAATCTCTCTACCTTGCCTTAGACTTTGTTCCTCATCTTTAAATGGAACAACAGTCTATGGTGCCTCTTAGCGATGATATGGGAGAAGCTGGGAAAGAAGCACTGTATTTTCTCAGCCGGTAGGAGGCAATGGGAAGGAGGAGGAGTCCCGGGTATGGGGGCTTGGGAGGTTGGGAGGGCTACGGAGGAGGTCCTCAGAGATGATGATCTCTGATCCTAATGTTTATTTTTATAACTGTGTGGATTTTTTATTGCTCTTGTAACAAATCACCACAAATTTAGTGGCTTAAAATGATGCCAGATGTTTATTTTATAGTTCCAGCGGTCAGACATCTAGAACAAGTTAGCAAAGCCGCAGTTGTTCCTCACAACAGCTCAGGGGCACAATTCATTTCTTCCCCTTTTCCACCTTGCAGGAGTGGTCTACATCACTTAGTCACTGCTTCTGTCTCATTCTCACTTCTCTCCAGAAAGAACCTTTGTGATTACGCTGTGATCACCAGACAGGGTCTGAAAAGGTTCCCAAAGCACAGATGGGGAACCTTGACTCACCCCATCTACCAGGCAGATTGCAGGTTCACTGACTTTAATCACAGAAAAAGAATTTTCAGGATGCATCAGTAAGAGGCCTAAAGAGAAATACTAGCCAGAATTCAAAAACAAATAAACAAATGAAAAATTAATAAAACAAAAAACAGTGCAAACCCTCAAGAAAAAGGTGTGCTACAATCAGAATTTAGGGATTTTGGGGGTGTGGAAATCTGTGGAATTTGTGAATCTATGGAAAGTCTGGGCTTTGTTTGTGGGAGAAATGCCAAGGGCCACCCTCAGGTAGGAAGACAACGGGCTATTTTACAGGAGAACAGCATGACCCAGTGTATTGTACTTTCCAAGGTCAGGTTTCGGCCCTTTACCTTAGCAAGTAAATTAAGGTGAAGTTTCTTTAAGAGACTTCGGGTGTGATGGGCCTGGAAAAGAAGTACACTATATACAAGTCTAGAGAGTAAAGATATGGATAACCTTAGGTAACTGATTTGTCCTGAAGTTATTTTCCTAAAAGTATCATTTCAAAATTATGATTTTCCTTTCCTCCTTTTTATATTTCTATCCTACCTCATCCCATCTCAGGATCCTTTAATTTAATCTCATCTACAGCATCCTCTATGTCTTGTAAAGTGGCACACACTCACATTCTGGAAATGTGAAGGCAGGGGTAAGTGAATGGGTATCGAGACTTGAATTTACAGAGAGGGTAGCTCACAAAGAAAACATGGGAGGAGCTGTGGGGCTCAAGGCAAGAGCTGAGAAGGAAGCAGAAGGTGACATATATCCTTGTAGTTATTCCACAAATGTTTACTGAGGGCCTATTGTGGGCCAGCCAGGGACAGGAGATTCAGAGAACAGAAATTAAACAAAGAAAGTATACTTTGGAGGAGCGCACCATCAAACTGTGTCCACATACAGGAAACTGATGGAGACCAATGAGTCACACACAAGACACTCAGATGAGGTTACCCACAGGGTAACCTAGGGAAAAAGACACTGAGGTGCTCATGAGGCAGTGGCACTGGGATTTAGTAAGAGGAGCAGCAAAGAAGATTCTAGAAGGGAAAATTAACATGGCCAATGCTATGGTGGCTGAGAAGGGCTTGGGGGGAGGGGGTCCTACCTGTTGCCCATGATAGAGAAATAAACCATCCCAGGAGGATTGGGTGTGACTGATCTCCAATCTGCCTAGGATCCCAGTGCTCAAATATTATCACCAGGGGGCGCACAAAAACCAAAGTGGACCCTGGGATTTCAGCAGAAACTGGACCCCACCCTAGCATGGAGGGAACGGGGGCTGAAAGTTTCCTCCATCCAGCTCCACAAAGCCTGGAAGGGCTGGCTGCCTCCATGTGATCTCTGACTCAGGGCTTACCCAGATTTTCCTCTTCCAGTTAAATCAAATCATATTTCTTTCCATGTCCCCTTTCCTGGTTGCCTGTAGCAAACACACTTTGGCCCAGAGCCTTATTGCACCATCATGCTATTGCTAGAATGGAGGAGACTTTTGTGCGTTTTTATCAACATGCTCAATGCGCAGGTAAGGCGGCTGAGGTTAACAGCGCCCTGTACAATCTAAAGCAGATGTGGAACCAAAACTGGAATTTGGATCGCTACTCTGAATCTCAAGATAAAGATCCCTGAATATACACAAAATCATTCTGACCCCATTGTCTCTGGGGGGCAAATAAGGCTTGTCATAGTAACAGTGGGCAACTGGCCTTGAGTTCTTCTGTGGGTTACCTTCTTCAGGACTCCACTGAGTACTGCAGAGAAGTGGTTTCCAGTGTGACCTGGAATATTTACTGAGCTCCTCCGATCAGTGCTGAGTGCAAGGGTGGGGGTTACAGAAAGCCTTTCTCCTTAGACCCGGTCTCCCAAGACAGGGGACTCTGGAGGAAGCAGCACTGGGAGACCAGGTTTATGAACACTGAGGCAGAACCATCCTCATGGATGCTGATCAAGGCACTGCTTCATTCCTCTGCTTGGTCCCGCATGGCACTGGGCTCAAGGCAGGCCCTGCCTTTCCATCCTTCTCCTCCTTGCTCTTCCCAGATCAGCCCCTATCTATAATATCCTGACACAGCCACCAGCCTGTAGCTTCAGATTTCTGTACCTCCTGCACACAGTTGTTTGTGTCTGGGATCTTGTCCTCCACCTATCCACTGACCTCATCTCCCAAAGGCAGCCATTACAGTGTCCCCCACACTGAGAGACCTCGGGCTGATTTGAGGACAGGCTCTGCACTCCTACTTGTTCACAGACTGTATCTCCACTCGAGCAAGGATTTCTACTTTTTTATTTTTATTTATTTATTCATTTATTTATTTTTTGGTACCAGGGATCGAACTCACAACATTGTGCCTGCCAGGCAGGCACTTAAGCCACTGAGCCAAATCCCCGGCTTGAGCAAGGATTTCAAGGCTGTCCCTAACTGTCTGTCCCTGGGTCCCTCGGTTCTATTTGTGACCTTCCAAGGATAGAGCTGGTCTCATCTTATCTCACCCCCTCCGGATCCAGCACCCTACGTGACCCATAGCAAGCTCTCACCAAACGTCCGAAGAACGAATGAATGCAGACCTCCAGTTTGGCGGCTGCTGACTTCTCCTCCCTCCCGTTCCCACCTTGTCCTCTTTGTACCCCAGAGTGCCCCCTCCCCTGAACTTTCCCACAGCCTCCTGATGGTCTCCACCCTGTTTTCAGCTCGCCGGCTCCCGGCACATTACCCAGTCTCAGCTCCCCAACTTCAGCAGCTCAGTCTTCCCTCCAACTCCCCAAAGCTCTAAGAGGACTGGAAATAACGATCCTTGTCCTGCAGGAGCTCACTGCTTGCTCCTCCTGCCCACCACCCCCCAACTCATACCTAAAATCCGAGTAGCGACCCATCTAAAACACGTTGAACAGTTCCCCAGAGCTAAGCCTTCGGCGGCCCCTCCCGCTGCCGGATTGTGGTCCTGCAACGTCCAGGTCCTCAGAGCTGGCCCTCACCTCCCCACACACTCCCTCTGAGTGCCTAAGAGCCCCAGCTGCAGCCCGTGCCGAGGATATTCTCTGATGGCAACATCCCCTGTGGGGTAGCTGGTTCAACCTAGGTTTCCCTGAGTTCCCTCAGTCCCCAGCGAGTCTCCAGAACCCCATACACCACCTCATCCGATGGTCTGGATGTCTGCCTCCCTTCCCAGCAGACCTTTGAGCTCCTGCGGGAGCCAATCCAGAATCTAATCTATTACTTTCCGCTCTTGTCCCTAGCGAAGTAAAGCAGATATGCAAAAAAAAAAAAAAAAAAAGGTTTTCGAGCAAATCAATGAATGAGACAAGTCTAATAATAATAAGTAGTTGTATGAGGGCTACCATGCACTAACTGGCTATTTCTGCTAAGCAAAATTCGGGCTGTTTCTTCATCTTTCCTCTTGTTTTTGTAACGGGCACGTTTTGCTTTCGTAGTAATAAAGAACGCTGATGGGAACTTCATTTGGGAAAAAAGAAATGCACAGGGGTTAAAAGCACCCTCCACGCCCAGGTGTGGGAATCAGGAAAGAGTATTTGAAGAGCCATAGACTCTGCCCACAGAGGGGGCAGGGCCGGCCCGACAGGGGCGGGCACCACCTGCGGCGCTGCCTAGGCGAGCGAAGCGGGGGTGGGGCCTGGTTGGCCCAAAGCCCCACGACAAGGTTTCCTGCACTCGGCCTCCAGTGCACAATGAGCAACTCCGACTTAGGTCCTCATCGAATGTAGGGAGCTACAGAAAGTTTTCGAGCAGGAAAGAACCGCTCGGAGCGCGGCAGAGCGCACAAGCCAGGCTATAAACCCTCTCTTCCCTCCCGGGCCTCGGAACCGCTTCAGGGCGGTCCAGACCTTAACCACAGAACTATCGGGTGATCGGTATCTAATAACGACCTCCAGGAGCTCCGGTGGCTTCACCTGCCCAGCCAGCTCCTAATTCCTCCTCTCAGCAACCTGTATCAAACGCCCAGCCGGCAAAGATCTGCAAGGAGGCGCCTGTGACGGAAACCAGGCTAGGCAGCTTCCCTGCAGATGGAGGGCAAGGCAGGAACCCACGCGCTGCCGGCCGATGGGGGAAAAGTCCTGGGGCCTCCACAACCTGAGCAGCAGTTCCCCAAGTCCAGGGCCGGGGCGGGGAACCGGAAGGGAGGGGCCTCCCGACGACCCCACGGTGGCGGTAGAGATTTGGAAAAAGACCCCAGGACGGCTGGGAGGAAAACTGGAGGCGCGAAGAAGACAGCGGGGAAAGGGGAGTGGGGGTCTCGCCGCGGATGGGGAACCCGGGCCCGGGAGACTCCAGCGGCCGGAGCCGGACACGTGGGCGGGGCAGGTGGGCTGGAGGCGGGGTCGCGGGGCGGATTCCATGCACATGCGCAGCGCGCCGTCCCGAGCCGTAAGGAGTGGCAGTTTTAAAAAGTGCAGCCCCAGGCCAGTCAGCAGCCGCCAGCCCCTCAGTCCCGGACGCCGGGTCCTCTCTGTCCCCGCTGCGCACTCCTCAGGTCGCACCCCAGTCCGGCCACGGGCCCGTCTACTCCGCACCATGCCGGTCAAAGGAGGTTCCAAGTGCATCAAATACCTGCTCTTCGGGTTTAACTTCATCTTCTGGGTGAGTGAGCGCCACGGGCCCGCGCTCCCCTCCGGGACTTTCCGCACCCGGCCCGCGCCCGCACCCGGGACCCGAGCGAGGGCGTCGCGGCCGCCAGCGGGCTGGACCCGCGCGGGACTGGCGCTCTCGTGGGGGGCCGAGGGAGCCAGGGGCGCACACACCGGTTCGCCCCCTCCTTCCTTCAACGAAGCCACCGTCTGGCCCTCTCCGAGTGTAAAAGAGGAAGGGGACGGGGAGAAGCGGGGCACCCCCGGCCTAGGGAGCCGAGGCCCTGACCAGGGACGACTGGAGCGGGCAGAGCGGCTGGTGAGCCGAGCGGATTCCCGCGAGTGGGGTTCGGGGCTGGGTCCCCTCTCCACTTGGACGAACTCGCAGCCCCCTTTCAGGGGCTCAGGACTTGGGTTCTGAGCCGCCCAGATCGCGACGTACTGTCTACCCGAAAAACTAGCTTATCCTGATTTTTTTTTATTTTTCAAGGGCGATAACTATCTTGGCTTTAGGGAACTCTGGGAGAGTTAGCAGAGGAGGAGTGGGTAGATGTCTATCGACACCTGGTAGGATAAGTCTGAGTTTCCAGAAAGACCAGGTGTCCGCGTGATAGAGGCTCAGCCTCACCCGCTCCTGCCAGCACACCTAGCGGCCAGGCGGGGCTGCAGGGATTAGCCTTCACCTGAAAAGGACCCCGGGGACACACTCGACCTCCATGAAGCTGGGAAACCTGGGAGAAGCAACAGCCGGGCAGTGTCCACTCCAAACCGTCTTCCCTCACCTGGGACTTCGGGGCCACCCAGAGACAGGAGCCTTCTGCAGGCAGGAAAGGCTTTGGCAAGCCTTCCCCCCACCCCGTGCCACCTCAAGAGAGGTGGCCTAGAAACCAGTGCACAGAGGCTTGTAACCAAAACGCTTATTTGCCCCAAGGTAGTCATTGGAGTCCCTACAATCCTCCAGACAAATCTAAGGTTTAATTCTCTCCCCAGGACTGAAGGGGAAGGGTATGGGACAGTTTTGCAGGCCATGCAAACTGACCTGCCCTTCCAGGAGCACCACACCCCACACACTCTTGATAATGCTGGCACTGTGCTGTGTGTCCTGCCTGATCTTTGATCTGCTGTAGGGAGACCCTGCCCAGGGTGGGCACCCGCTTGGTGTTCCCTGCAGCCAGCCAGATACCAGTCTTGGCCTCCTACACTCAGCAATTCCTGGGCACCACAAAAGAATGTCTGAAGGAGGCTCCTGCCTTGACTGGCTCCACCCACTACGGCCTTCTTCCCTTCCCTGGTAGCCTTCTCTGCCAAGTGTGTTGCTTAGTCCCTGCTGTCTGCCTAAACTACACCAAGAAGTGGAGCTGGGAGGACCCACGGACTGCCACAGTGTGGCTGTGTACCCCCATCTGCCCCCATGTCCTGTGCAGCAGGTTGAGGGGAGACCCCCACAGCCAAGCCATGTCTATTCAGTCTGTTGCCTGCTGGCTTGCAATCTGTCAGCGCTGTCCCCAGCCTGCCATGCCACTCATCAGTGTGCCCCTGCCTGGGCTCAGTGCTTTTGGGTGGCTAGGTGGTTATGCCGCCTGAAACAGAAATGGCTCCCTCCAGAAGCGTTTGGATTTAGACAGGGAAGTAACTTTGGAAGTCATGCCCTCTTGTTTCTTGTGAGGAAACAGAACCAGAGAGAGTGGTGGCTTACCCAGGATCATGAGGTTAATAAGCCAGTTCTGCAATTCCTGGGTCATTTACTGTCCTGTCCTTTCTGTCTCCATCACAGGAAGGGAAGCGAGCAGTTTGATGCAGAGTCCTTATCCTCTAGATGAGAAAGCAGTATTATAGTCTCCTTTTACAGTGTTTTGTGGTGTGCAGAGCTGCCCTCCCTCCCCCCGCCCCGTTCCCCTGATATGAGCCAGAACAGGAAATATTTTCTTTTTCACAGACTGATCACACAGCTCGTCCATACGAAGTTAAATGACCTATCAGGATCATGGGGCAGACTAGTATTAGACATAAATTACTTTATCCAGTAGGGTTTGCCAGCTGGGTGGGAATAGAAAGGTGGCATGAACTTGCAGAAAAAAAAAAAAAAGACAAGGTTTTACTGTGTATTCCAGGTTGGCCTTGAACTCACTAGGTAGCCCAGAATGGGCTAGAGTTTTCAGCGATCCTCCTGCCTCAGCCCCACTAGTGCTGGGATTGCAGATATACACCATCATGCCCAGCCCTTAAATTATCTTTTAGGACAACTATGATCTAAGGGAAGTGTTGGGATTATTATGATGTCATCACGTCTTTCTTCCTTGAGACCAGCGGTTTATAAACTTGGCACTGAGAACCTGATGTGACCCTTGAAAAGTGGAGGTTGGGGGGCAGGGACCCACACCTGTGGAGGGATGTGAGAGCGTAAAGAAGAGACAAGCCAGCTCCAGGGTCAGGAGTGTAGCGGGGGGACTGGGCCTCTTCCCTGGCACTGCTCTCGTTCACCTCCATGATGGCTGGGCCTGTGCACCCTGGCCCATCCCACACAGGGCGTCCAGTGCCCACAGCCAAACCAGCAATCAGTCTGTTTTTCCAACATCCCCAGGGCAGAACGACTCAGCTCTATTTTGGTTTGTTTCTGCATTCGCTTCAGCTCTCCCTGCCTCTCCCCTTCCCTCAAATAAAGAGGTTGAGAGGGAAAACATCTTACTGATGGCAGGGTGACAGATGTGAGTATTATGTGCTGTAAAGTGGGAAGCGGGGCATAGGGCTGACTGGGACTCTGCCTGGCCAATTCTGTCCCCCCAAATCCTAAAGCTGCTGGCTGTTTTGAGGGAGCAGTTTTCTACCCACACTGCCCTCTGCTCGTCTCTCACCCCTCACACTCTCTCACTCACAGATGGAAATGGGAGGCATCTCTCTTTCCAAGAAATGGTGTTGAGTGGGCCTAATGGGCTGCTTGGAAACGTGGACAGCATTGGGAATTTGGGGGCCTGGTTGTGCATCCAGCTCTGTCCGTCTCAGCTCACTGAGAAACCTTGGGAAGGTCACTTTTTTGCCTCAGATCTCAGTTTCCCCACCTGTAAGCAAACGGACTCAAAAGTTTCCTTTAAGCTCAGTCTACAACATTAACCTCACCCCAGCACCAACAGCAATAGCCCAAAATGGAGGAGTCAGGAAGGGGAAACTGCGGTAGATACCTGGGCTTGTTTGTCGCTCTTGGCTGTCTTTGACCTTTACTCTGGAGCAAGAGCCAGCCTCTCAATTCTCTTTCCTGTTCTCCCTTCATCCTGGGCAGGGCTTTCCATTGGTAGGGGGTGGTCCTTTGTTCATTGGTTTTATGCCTTAACCATTTGTGGTGGTAGAGTCTAATGGCCAATGCATCAGCTTTGGGATAGAGAGTCCCCTTCCCTAACGAGGTCACAGGGAGAAACTTCAGAGACACATATCGGGCAGTAGCATAGCAGTAGATGTGAAGTCGGTGTCCACCAGCAGCTGTTGTTACTAATGGAAAGTGCTTTGGACTATGAGGAGGGCATAAGCAATTCCCTGGGAAGTATAGGCACTTAAACCACAGAGGTAGCTAGGAACACACTCCCAGGCCATACAGCGTCCCTTACCCACCTCCTCCTGCACTGGGGCCAATTTCCCTCCCCAGAGTAAAACACAGCTCCATTTCACGTGGCACTACACATTTGACTGTGGAGCTAGGGGTGGGAGCACTTTGGAACAGAAAGCCACATGGCAGAGAACCTGAGACATCAGGATTCGGGGTCTGGACAGGGCATGGACAAGTGGTGGGGGTGGGCGGTGGCAAGACTCTTTTCCCCCAACCCCCAGTCCACTGATTGCCTCACCTCAAAGCTGTTTGGCTTAGAAGTTGAGCTGAGCAAGTAGCTGGGCTGTTGCGTGAACCACCTTCCCATACCTGCGCTCGCCTGGGTGCCGAGCCCATGAGGAAGCGGTTGTTTGTGCTGGAGCTGGCAGGTATGGACAGAGGTGAGCTGAGGCCAGCCCGGCTGAGGAAAGTAGGACTTCTCCCATGCCTACATTTTTGGATTCTCTCCATTTCTGTGATGGTTGCTGGCAACAGAGATCTGGGCTCCTGATTATTGGTGGCAGTGACATCGTGGATTACTTTATTCACAGTCACACACACACACACACACACACAAACACACACGGACCCTCCAACAGTGTTCTCAAAGTGGCCCACAGCACCTTCCAGACCTTGTTTTCTGAGGCTCAGAGGAAGCCGTTGCTGGTTCAGACCGAGTTTGGAGGGGCCAGAACGCTTGCTCTCCTCAACACTGAGGCTTCTGGACATTCTCACTTGTCCCTTCTTTCCTCTGGGGCTGTTGGATGTGACCCTTCCCTGTTGCACACGGAGCTGTGTTCCAAGTTTGTTCTGTTTGCTTTCCTGTTTCAGTTCAGTTTTATAAAGAGGTGCGGCTTCTGGGATCAGTTGCAAGTTTGAAACTTAATAATATGTTGGATTTTCTTCTAGAGAGCATAAACTTGATGCATTTTGCCTGGGTGCATCAGGCAGTGAGCAGGTCTGCGTGGCTCTGGCACCCCAGTGCACTGTAGATGGATCTGAGTGGAGTTGATTCTGGAAGAGCCCGAAAGTTAGAACAGCCTGCATATTCTGGTGCTGCAGTCCTTCTTGTCCCAGTTTGGATCACTGAGACTTTCTTTAGACCTACCCCAGGTTTTATTTATTTATTTTTTTAATGAAACCTTCCAGAAGTGCCCTCATCTAACATCCGGAACAGCGAAACATCCAGAACAGCGTCTTCATTGTTAATGCGATCCAGGCCCTGGACTACCAGGAGAGATCACTTGCAACTGAGAAAATTCCAGCGACAAAAAGGGCTAATTGTAATACATTTTTGTAAATTTATGTTTTAGACTGCAGATCCCTTGCCTGCTTCATCCCATGGAAAAAGTCAGGCTGGTCCAGGGACATTTCCATTTTCCATCAAGCGATGGCATGCAGCTGTGGAAAGCAACATATCCTGTCCCCAGATGAGATAATTCTATAATAGTTACATCCATCCAGTAATTTCCTCCCCCACACACAACAAAAACCACTTAGTTGTGAATAGTTTTTAAGTATTGTGTGCTGTCATTATAGATTCCTTTAACCTTTTTAGGGAATCCTTTTTTTTTTTTTTTTTCTCTTTGTACCAAGAATCAAACTCACGACCTCATACCTGCCAGGGAGGTGCTTAAGCCACTGAGCTAAATCCTCAGAATAGGAATCTTGTGAAATCAAAGGAATCTGTCTCCAGAAAAATGTTATACTGTTTTTTCTTTTTCTTTTTCTTTTTCTTTTTTTTCCTTGCTTTGTTCCTGGAGTTCCATGGACTTTCTCCGTATTAGTTTTTCTCCCTCACTTTCCTGGCACCCCTGATGTGTCCTGAATCTCACTTTCACTTTCTGCCTTAAGAAACAGGTTGCCTTATTACTGCCTGGAGTGACAGACAGTGGAGACTTTGGGAAAGGCTTTGGAAGCTTCTGAAGCCCCAAATTCCCTTAATTTGCGAGCGCTGCCCAGACTGGAACCCAGCCTCCTCACCCATTCCCACTGAGTGGAGGCTTAATCATTGCCCAAGGAGTGGCTTTGACTCTGGCTTAATTTAATGAGTGTTCTGTGTTTCTAGTCCATACAAAGACTCCAGCTTTATGAGCTTCTGGCCAAGTTTTGCTTGTTGGGTTAGGTTTTCCTTAGATCAGCGACTTGTCTCCGTTCAGGAAGAGCAGAGCTGTCTCTTCTCCTTCCCACCAGATGGAGACTGGCAAGTTCAACCTGACCTTCTCTCTCCTTTTTCCTCTGCAGACTCTGGGAAAGGGGAAAGTCTTGTGGGATCTGATTGGGAATCCAGATTCCTGAGGAGATGACAGGCACTTGTTAAGTGACAGGGACAGATAGCAGTCTGACTCAGAGTGGCCCAGGTTGGTGTGATTCCAAAGAAGATCCCTCTGGCTGAGGTGTAGCTCACTGGTAAATTGCTTGCCTGGCATGCTCAGACCCTGGGTTCCACCCTCAGTGCTACAAAAGAGAAAGAAAAGCTCTCTGGGGGAGCGGCATGGGGACTATTGTAGACTTGGAAAAGAAAATCAGAGACCTGGACACTAAGTCGCTCTTACTCAATCCTCTTTCCACACAGTGTGTCAGGGACCAGACTCTGGCTGTTGGGACAGTGACTGGCCCTTCTCAGTCTACCCTGTGCACAGCCAGTTCCAGGGAACACTTGAGACTTGGGGCCACCACTCCTACCAAGCTCCCATGTCCAAACAGCATGTGAGCATCAGGAGGCCTTCCTTCCTTCCTTATACCCCGGTCTCCCCAGCATGCGAATGTCCAGCTGGAGAAGCAGCGTGGTTCTGTGTGGCTCCCACAAGCAGGTCCTTGACTTGAGGGTTAAAAATATCATGAAGTATATTAGACTGCTTTATTAAATCCACAACAGATTTCTATAGCATTCTAGTTTTCATTTCTTTTCCACCTGCATGGATTGGGTCTACAGCATGGTAAATGGTAATATGTGTTTAAGGCTCTTGGGTGCCCCCCAGTGCTCCCTAGTCCTAGGGATTAATGTGCACCGAGTGACCCCAGCCCACCCACAGAGGTACTTTGGTACCTTCCTCCTCATGATGGTTTCACCAGGCTGGGGACACTCTTTCCACACTTTGCTTTCCTGTACTCCAAAGTGTGGCCCTTGCTCCAGAGATAAGCAACCTGGTGAAGTCCCTTAGAGACCCAGAACACACCTTGAAAGTGGAAATTAGATTCTCTTCCAGTGCCAGGAGGAACATTTAGTCCTTCAAAGCAGGAAGCTGGCATCCTCCTCACACTCTGGGAGCCTGGAGGACCCCAGGATAGATCTCAGGAGCTATGTCCAGGGCTGTTACACCAGCCTGTGTGATGCCATCTTGTGCCCTTTGCTGGCAGGATGGTGCTGAGGGAGAGGGCAGAGGTCTGGGTCCCACTCTGGGGCTGTTTGTAGAGGGGATGAAAGGACACTGGCCCTGGATGGGCTACTTCCTGTCTGTGGCACAGTGGCCAGTGGGCAGCTGCCACAGTAGCAAAGCCAGGGTGAGAAGGAAAATGGTCCAGGCTTTGCAGGATCTGCTTTTCCCAGAGGTCTGCTCTGGTCACTGGAGAAGGGCAGGGAGGAGGCACTTGCCCCCAAGGCAGGGAGAGAGACAGTGACCCTTTCTTAGGCTCTGCCCATTGGTCAAGGGCACCTCAAACCACAAGGACAGTACATGTGCCCTCCTTCCCTCACACATGGCACTCTTGAGGCCAGCAGGGATAGAAGATGCTGCTTCAAAATGGAATCAGATGTGGTTAGGGAGGAAAAGGAAAAAATTCTGGCTTGGGGATTTAAAAAGAGACATGAAAAAGACAGGGTTGGGGATGTAGCTCGGAAGCCCAGTGGGGGATGGGTTGGGAGACACAGTTTAACATGATTGAGAATTCAGGCTCAGAATTTGAAGTTCTGAGTTCAAGTTCAACTCTGCTATTTATTTGAAGTGTGATTCCAGGCAAACAACTTCACTTCTGACACCTGTCCCCCATTTTCTCATCTAAAAAAATGGAAGCTAATATATGACCTACTCAGTGCCCTCTTAAGAAAATGAAATAGTTCAGGTGAAAAGCTTACAGTGGGGTATGAACATTGATTTTTGAGTGCCTGCTATCTGATAAGTAAGAGACCTGGAATGTAGGTGGGGATGGTGGCAGAGGGCCAGGACAGGTGGTTGGCGAGGCCTGGACCCTCTTGCTGGCTTGGGGCTCTGAAAGCCCCACGATGGGGGAGGAGGGCATTGGGCTGCATGGTGCTGGGTGGGCCTTCTGCCAGCACTGCCAGTCCACATACCACAGGCATTGCTAGAAAGCTATGAAAGAAGAGGCATCTCCCACTTCTGGGCTGTGCAGGACATGGTAACCCATTCCACTGAACGAGAGCTGGTAGTCCGCACAGCAAGGTGCGTAAGCAGAGTGTGTGTCTGATCACCAGGCATCTCCGTGAGGCACACCCAATGGAAAACAAATGTGTGGTGTTCTGGAACTTAAAGCAAAACATCTTCAAACAATCCCCCGCATCAGATGATTTGGGTTAAGATCAGAATGCCTGCTTTCAGCAGAAAAGGGATTTATTTATGGGCTGGCCAGGGCGCTGTGCATCTGGCAAGCAGGCAGTGGAAACTTGAAATGAGATTTCTTGTTTGGAAAGAGGTTACCTTGGGCCTCACGTCCCAGCCAGGACTCCACTACCACGCACCACCTCCAGCCCAAGAGTTCTGGTTCATAAACGGTGCTGACTTTGTCTTTGGAAGGGAGGATTTCTCAGCTCTTGAATTGTTCAGACCAGGCACCTGCCCTGTTTCCATTAAGATATGCTGAGGAGAAGCTTTAGAGGCCCTCAGTCTCCCACCACACCCTGGAGAGGGGACCAAGCCACCCCTCTTCTACCAGGGATGAGACCACATTTGAGTACTAAATCTGCAGAGCCCATGCTGTGCATGTGACAGAGAGACTCCACATCTAAGTCACTCCGTATTTGCTGTGTAACCGTGGGCAAGTCACTAACCCTCTCTGTGCCAGTTTCTTCATCTCTGTGATAATCACGGCCACTTCTCAGGGTATGAGGCAGTCCACAGGGAATGAATAGTGGCAGCCAGATCTTACTAAAACTCTGCCCTCACAGTGGTCTCCTCTCCCAGGGACACCTCTGGTGCCCTTTGTTCCCAAGGTCAGGATCAGAACATTTAAACACAGTTGCCCCAAACCTGGCACAGTGAGATGTGGCACCACTGTGCAACTAAGGCTCCCTTTACCTGGCCACACGGAAGTCCCCAGGGATGTCATTACCATCTCCAGAAAGGAAGGCTCTGAGGTCAGCATGCAGGCTGACCTCAGAGCCTGGCAGAGCAACTAAGCCCAGGGAATCAGAAAACTAGCACGGTCTTCAGCTTCTTTATGTTTGTTTTTATGGTGTGGGGGGAAGGGTGTTACTATACTGGGAATTAAACTCAGGCCCTCACACGTGCTAGGCAAGTACTTTACTACTAAGCTGCCTCTCCAGGCTTTTTTACTTGACTTTGAGACAGGGTCTCCCTAAATTGACCTGGCTGGGCTCAAATTTGCAATCTTCCTGAGTTAGCTTCGCAAGTAGCTGGAGTTACCAGCGTGCCTCACCCTGCCCAGCCCTTTTTTTTTTTTCTGTTTGTTTTGCTTTTCATGTCAAAGTATATGGGTGGTGTGATGGGTACTACAAACCTCAGAGTTTAAAGCACTAACTAAATAGTGCAAGAGACAGAAGCTGCTTCCCCCAAAGACCTGGCTTTATTTATCATGACTGATGGGGGATTATTTTGTTGTTTTGGGCTCCTCACTGCCCCTAATGCTGTAAAAGAGCAAGATAAAGTACTCTCATTTCTGATCCAAGGTCATTATTGGGGCAGAAGTAGGGGAGATTTCTTTGGGGAGGCACCAAATTAGTGACTTTCTCTTCAGCTTCAATTTCCTCATCTTGAAGGCGATCGGAGGCGATAAACAGCTCAGGGTTGCTGTGAGAAATAACGAGCTTTCCAGCTTTCAGTCCAAAGCAGCTGTCAGGCCTGGTTTCTGAGGCAGAGCCACTGTTGCTGTGGCTAAGATTACTGCTCCCTCTCCTCCGCTCTCTTCCTACCTCAGTTCCGTGAAGCCCCGTCACCAAGGTTGCTTAGAGTCCAAACAGTACCTGCAGTGTCCCTTTCAGACTCCAATCTGACGGTTTACTTTTATGTCCGTAGAAACCCAGTTCCTGCTGGGGAAGGTGGAGGAGGAGAGGTCCCAGCTCTGCATTTTGCTGACCACACCCCATGAGACATCAGTCGGCAGAGGCT
Organism: Dasyprocta punctata; assembly: GCA_004363535.1. NCBI lineage: Eukaryota > Metazoa > Chordata > Mammalia > Rodentia > Dasyproctidae > Dasyprocta > Dasyprocta punctata. Next base: position 17,824 of record RJWM01008471.1, on the reverse strand, counting down.
TGGCCTCCTGAGCTGTGCTTGGAGTTCAATCGTTATCAGACTTGAGGGAAGCAATTTTTGTGTGCAAACCAAGAAGGGTAGCCTTAGTGCCTCCCCTTCAGTTCACTCTTTGTACCTCCCCAAAGGGGACTCATCCCTCCTCTCTAGAACTTCCTGACATCTTGGACACCCAGAGAAACCAGGTCCCAGGAGAGGGGCCGAATCAAAGTCACCATTGCTTCTGTGTGGACATCCAATACAGGAAATGACAGAGCTGACCCTGAAGCATACATTTCCCTCCTTAACAGAGGGGAGAGCAAACCCGATGGATGAGTGAGCCGGCCCTTTCCCTGCCCTCACCTTGGCCCTTGGCGGGCTCAAACCTGAACTGGAATCGTCCATTCAGCAAGCTGAGCAAGGTAGAGGGATTCTTGTCACCAAGTCAGAGCATGAGGTCAGTGTTTTGCCAAATTCAGCATGTCCAGGCCGCCTTCCTCCCTGGGGTTTCTGTTCTCACCTAGGCAGTGAGGACGCAGGGCTCATGGGCAAGAGCGTGCCTGTGAGTCATGTGTACAGAGCTGCTTGCTGTTTGAGCCCTGCCTCACACGAGCTGTCCTTGCGAGCTCTGCTTAGCACCTCTCTAATCCTGAATCATCTGTAGATCCAGGGTGATGAGACGATAACAGTCAGATACAACATGTGTGGCACATGGGGCCTCACAAATAGTCACCGTTACCATCACTACCAATTCACTGTTGTGGCCATTATTTATTTCCTTTCATGTTTCCTGAGGAGATGGTTATAGATGGAAAAATCTGCCAGAAGTTGAGTCAGCACTGAGGCTGGATAACCTACAACCTGACCACCAGCCTCTGTGTGGTGTTTGTGATACTGGGGATTAAACCCAGTAGCACTGAGCTACATCGCTAGCTTTATTTTTTTTTTATTTTGAGACAGCTTCTTACCAAGTCATTAAGTTACCCAGCCTTGTCCTGCCTCAGCCTCCAGGAGTGCTGGAATTACGAGCATGTGCTACCACACCCATCTGTCTGCATGTTTCTGTGTTTAAAAAGAAATTTATCTTTTTCCTCGTAGGCAGTGGGAGGTTAAAGTGCATAGTAGCAGCCCAACCTGTGAAATAGGGAGAGGTTTTCCCAAGCTTCACGGGTGCTGACCGCAGAGGTGTCGGGAGCCACCTGTGTGACCAGGGCTCCCGTGGGGTCAGGGTGCCCAGCAGCTGCCTGGACAGTGAACATTTATGAGCCAAGTGCAGGACCTGACGTGAACCCTTTCCTGCAGCTTCCAAGTTCAGTGGGCTCCATCAGGAGTCACCCAGCCAATGTCTTTCTTACCTGTCCCTTCTTGCCTGCATCTTTGCCTGTCAGTGTCACCATTTCGTGGTCCCCAGGGGCCTGGGCACAGTTCTTGCAGCTGTGGAGTGCTGGTCAGGACACTGCAGGCCCCTTCCCAGGTGTCCTAAGACGAGCCAGGTCCACTCTGTCCTCTTCAGCCTGAAGCCGTGAGTGCTCCTTTCACAGACAAGGAACGTGGCTCCAGGAAGCGCACCTCCTTTGCAGGCTTCCTGGCTATCTGCAGAAGCTGGGGACAGCCGTCCGCTCTCCCTGTGGCTTGTGCAGGGCGTGAGCGAAGGCCGGGTGCTTTCTAAGTTCCTCAAGCTTCACTGTGCTTAGACTTCCCTGGGGACATTTGTTCAAACACAGATGGCCAGGTCAGCGCCCACCCTGGAGGGTCCGCTTGGTCTAGGATGGGGAAGCCAGTTCACATGTCTGCCAAGCTCCAGGGTTCACTGTGAGAACTACTGGCCTGGGCTGCCTTTGAAGATACAGATTTGAGCATTGCCATTTGACGGCTGCAGCTCGGGAAAGGCTCAGACAGTTGTCTGGGGAGAAGAGGAAGGGGTAGGGCTGGGTCTGCCCACCAGGCCCTGGGATGATGGAGCCTGCTAGGGGGACATCCGGTCCCTAGGGCTGTGATCACTGAGGCTTTTACCTCAGCTGTAGTAAAGTGTGTTAGTGCACTCACTGATCCCAAAAGGCCGTGAGCCGTGACGATTCTGCTGCTGATTGGAAGGCACTGGGTTTGGTAGCTATTGAACGGCGTAGTAAGCTGGGCTCTGGCGCCTCTGTCTTCCCAGGGCCCACAGCTCCAGCCTCCATCTGCGTTGCAGGAGGAGGGGAGGAGGACGCAGGAGAGGGTGGGGAGGCTCCCACTGGGATCCTGCTTGTTCTTGCTAGTGCTGCCTGGCCCAGCCTCCTGCCCAGTGGGCCCCTCCCAGGCTTGGCATTCCCTGTGAGCCACGTTGTCATGGAGATGGGTGAGGCCCAGAGCCACAGGTCTGGGCTGCCAGACTTGTTTTTAAATGTCAAAGCCTGTGTGGACACAGAAGGCCTTATCTCTACTTTTGTGGTTTTCTTAAAATATTTGGGGGCTGCCTCTTCCACTATTTGGTCTGTGACCTATACCCTTAGTTACTCAAGCCCAGGCCATTAAAAACCAAAACCAAAACCTGGGTAATGTGCAGGGAACGAAAGAGAGCAAGTTTACCCAGGCATGGTGGAATATACTTGTAATTGAGGCTACTTGGGAGGCTGAGGCAGGGGGATCACAAGTTCCTGGCTGGCCTGGGCAATATAGGCAGACCCCACCTCAAAAGGGCTGGGCACAGGAAGGAGTGGGAGGGGTAGCTCAATGGTATAATTCCCTAGTATGAGTAAGGCTCTGGGTTCCATCCCCAGCACCATTAAAGAAGTGCCTATAATCCCAGCGCTTTGTGGGGCTGAGGCAGAAAGACAGCAAGTTAGAGGCCAACCTGCTCAACTGAGTGACTTAGCAAGCCCTCCTTTCCAAATAAAATATCAGTCTACCTAAGGATGTAGCTCAGTGCAAAGGCCCTGGGTTCAAATACCAGTACTGCAAGAGAGAGAACGCACATAAGGTTTATTTCCTGCGCAGCCCAGGAAAAGCCCCTTCCTTCCTGTCCCTGCCTCAGCAGAGCGCGGTCCAGGAACCCAGGAAGGACAGAGGCCTGGAGTCTCTGCTCACCTTTCCCTGCTCACTCGGCCTTGGCCCTTCCCCCTGACCAGAAGGCGGTTTGTGGGTGTGAAGTAGGTAAATTTATCCATCTTCGCACACGGCCGGCACTCACAGAGACTCTCACAGAAACCAGGAAACAGAACCCCAGTGTCCCGGGCTACCCCGAGCCCGCCCGCTGCCTTTTTGGATCATAGGAGGACACATGGAGGATGTCCCCAGAATACCCATGAATTACCCGGTGTCCTCTCCTGCCCTTCTCAGGGTTTATTACTGTTATTGTCATTACAGTGTTCAGTGTTTTATATGCATCAGTTCATTTAATCCTCACCTTCAACCTAGGCGGAAGACAGAACGGTAGGAATTTTTTTTTTTTTTTTTTTGGCTGGGGGAGTTGTTTTATGATACTGGGGTTTGAACCCAAGGTCTCCTCACACCTGCTCAGCAAGACCTCTACAATTGAACCGTATCCCCAGGCTTTTTTTTTTTTTTTTTTTTTTTCCTAATTTTGAACAGGGTCTTACAAAGTTGCCCAGGCTGGCCTTGAACTTGGAATCCTCCTGCCTCAACCTCCCTAGTAACTGGGATTATATTCAACCACCACTACATAGAGCTTTTTTTAAAAAAACAAATGAGGACTCTAAGGTTCAGAAGAGCAGAGGAAAGTGCTTGGGGCCCTTAGAGTTCCTGGCGGCAGTGCGGAAAGTGGAGCCCAGGGTCTGCCCTCAGCACAGGCTCACAGCTGAATCCCTGGGGGGCGCTCAGAATCTCTGACGCCCACCTCACGAGGAGCAGCCCCATGGGCTCCTGCCTCTCGCTCACTACCTTTCTGTTATGCCACTTGTCCTTCCACAAATAGCTGTTACCCTTCCAGAAGGACGATGGGAAATAGTAAAGAAGACCCATCTTCCCAGTCCCTGGCCACTCAACACTGCCTACCTCTGACCCCTCCCAATGTAGCATATGTGGCCACATCCAGTTCACAGCAGCCCTTGAAGAGAAACCACCGTGGAGAGTGGTCTCCTGTCAGCCTTCTGGCTTTTTACTTTAGTCTTCTGGTTTTCTGAGTTTGGATCTCACTATGTAGCCCAGGCTGGCTTTGAACTACCAAGAATTCTCCTGTCTCAGCTTCCTGAGTGCTGGGATTACAGATGTGCGCCACCTTGCCTGACAAACTGCTGCCTGGACTTTTCAAGACAGCCGGCTAAGGAAAGTGAGATGAGTATTTTGGCCTTTAAGAGGTGGCAGCGGGAGTGACTAATCAGGCCATGTGACAGAGGGGTCTGAGCCAGGACCACCCAAGTTGTTTGCAGGGAGAGGGTTTTGCCAACGGCTGGCCACAGTGTCCTTCTCCCACTCGAAACCTCCTCCTTCATTCTGTCACCTCCTCTTCTTTCCGCATACCTGCATCAAGAGTTTCTGTCCATCCACTCACCTGTGCCTACATCACTCTCTAGGTTCTGACCAGATGTTGTTTTCTAAGCTCTGCTACCTACCTTTTGATTTTTTTTTTCTTCTTTGTCACTTTGGAATTAGAGATGATTCCTTTAGCTCCAGGAGTGTGTTTCAGGGTAGGATTTTTGGACCTGTTCCTGTAACAAGAGCTGCAGCGTGACTCCCTGACATCCAGGCCTCCACCGGGAGCCTTGGTGGGGTGCACATTCTGCTTCCTGTGGGGCGCAGATTGGGGAGCAGAAGGGACAGGAGACTCATGGAGGGCTCGGGTTGGGGCAGGACTAGGTTTTCATGCGTCTGAGGTGGTCAGCACCTCCTGGGGCCCAGTTCTCTGTATGTTCATCTAGAATTGGAGGGCTGCAGGTATAACTCAAGCAGAGTGCTCACCTGACATACACAGGACCCCGTGTTCCATCGACAGCACCCCACACACACACACACACACACACACCTGCCTGGGATTCTCGGATTGCTGGAGGTGCAGCTAGAATGAGGACAGCAGTGCGTGGACTTTTTAGAACGTTTTTCAAAAGGCTTTGCCCTACATGTTACTGTGGCATTCATCGCATGCAGAGAGAAAGAGAGATCTTTGTCATCCGCATATTCCCAAGTCAGCCCTCGTGGGTTCTGTTTTCTCTGGGCAAATCATTGTTCTTTGTTGTTTCTGACTTCTGTGAGATACGAGATGATGGAATGGATGCAAAGCCAGGTGGGAAAAAAGGCTTTGTGTAAGGGAGAAGGACCTTCAGGTGGACTTCAGAGGTCTCTGTCATTGGAGTCGTAGTTCACTTACTGAATAATTATTTTCCAGTGATGCTTCTGTCTAAGGTATGATAGGGCAGCAAAGATACAGAGGCCTGAAAAGTCACCTGACCTCGAGGAGCATGCACTCTGAGACATGAGGCAAGTGTTCAGACCAAGGAAGGAGCTTGAATGAACTGGGAGGCGCAAATGCTCCCACGCTGCCCAGGGGCGGGGTGCAGAGGCCTAGGCAGCCCAAGTGACATTTTAGGAGGAGGAACTTGGGGGAACAGAGGCTACCGGAATGTGGGAGGCTGATTTGGAGAACCTTATAGGATCTAGCAGCTGAGCGGAGGAAGAAGCAGGGTACAGTGGGTTCCGCTGTTGGGGACCCACTGGGGAGGGTGAATGGTGACGGGTTAGTGAGGCTGGCAGGGGTGCAGGGACAGTGCAGAGGAGCGTGGCTGATGGGGTGGGAGAGCTTGGGTCTGTCTTACTTTTCAGGCAAAGAAAGCCACCCTTGCACTGTCAGCAGGGGCAGGAAAGGGGTTAAGGAAAGGGGTAGGGCCCAGCAGGAGACGGGAAGCTTTGAGGGAGAGAGATGGAAGGGCCCAGTTGTTGTTGCTACTTTTTAAAACATTTAGAGTCGTTTTAGGCCTACATGAAAGTTGCAGAAATAATGCAGAGTCTGCCTGAGCTCCTCACTAGTTCACCCCATCCTTCTGCCTCATGTTAGCCTGATTCACTCCTCACAACTAGAAACCAGTATAGGTCCATTGCTGTCAACTGAACAGGCCAACAGGGTTCCTGCCCCGTCCTCTTTTTTTTTTTTTTTTTTGGTACTGGGAATCAAACTCATGACCTCATGCTTGCCAGGCAGACGCTGTGCCACTGAGCTGTATCCCCAGCTCCTGTCCTCTTTCTGCTCCAGGGTGCCACATGACAGCTGGAGATCCCCTAAACCTCCTCTGCTCGGTGACAGTTGCCATCTTCCCTTGTTAGCCATGACCTTGACTGTATGGAGAAGTACTGGCCCAAGTGTTTTCTGGGCTGACCTCGATTCAGGTTGCCTCATGTTTTCCTCTTTAAAAAAAAAAAAAGCCTGAGTGAGAAAACAGAAATTTCCGATAAAACAGTGAGCAAAGAGCTATTCTTTTTCTTCCTGCACTGTTGAGTGGATGGAACCATTTTGGGGCCAGATGGCAGAAGTGCTTTTACCAGCAAAACCAGACTGTTTCCATTTGGCTTTTGTTGGAAACAAACAAGGTCACCAGGCAGACTGTGGGCAGGGCCCAGCCTGGGAGTGGTGGCGCTGGACTTTCTCCCTGCAGCCTCACCAGCTGGTGGTCGCAGGTTGCCACCCTCTCTGAAGGGCCCCAAGAACAGGGTATTGTCCAACACAGCATAGGCGTCGACCCTGCTCAGGTCCTGTGCTAACGAACAAGAGGCGGCAGCAGCCACAGCAGTTGTGTGGCCCTGTGACTGCCGTGTGTCGGTTAGTTAAGCTGGGAGGAAACCATCAACTTCTTGGCCTCCTAGGCACCCATACGGGTCTGCTTCTGTGGCTACCAGAAATGGGTTCCAGAATCTCCCTGCCACAGGCCCCAAAACCAAGGATAATCAGTCCCCTTGTAGAAAATGATGCATTCGCATATACAGTGCAATCCAGTGTAAAGGCTGTGCACACAGCTGGTATACTGTATTGTTTGGGGAACAACAAGGGAAAGGTCTGTGCGTGTTAAGTACAGATACAACAACATAGATCCAACCTATTTCCTCTTGAGACAGAGGGTCAGCTGTACGAGGGGTGATCGAAAAATACGGTGACTATTTAATTTTTTAAAATGTATTACAGTAAAAGATACATTGCCACTAACCCCCTCACTCTGAACACATTAATCCCATCCTTCTTGCTGTTCGCTGAAGCAGCTCTAGAAGTCCTCTTGTGACTGTATTTAATTGTGCTGTCATGGTTGCTTCAATGTCCTGAATCGATTTGAAACATTTACCTTTTGTAGGTCATTTTGATTTTAGGAAAGAAGCGGAAGTTGCATGAACTCATAGCTGGTGAATACGGCAGATGAGGACACACTGTAATGTCTCTGCAAGCCTGCCTTTCATTGGATGGCACGTGGCAGCCACATTCACTGTGTTTTTTATCACACCTCATAAAGACACTCATGGAAGAGAATTTCCAGAACTGCTTCAGAAAGTGGCAAGAAGAATGGGTTAAGTGTGTTTGAGTCAAGGGAGGGAGTATTTCAAAGAGTAATTAACAGCAATGTGCCTTTTAATATAATAAATTTTAAAAATTTAAGCACCCCGTATATATTATTTCTGTCGCACCTTAAGCTTATATCGTGAAGTCCCTTCATGGACTCGGTGCCCTTTATAAAGCCAGAGCTGTCTAATTGCTGACTATTAGTTCTTTCCTATTTAGTTTCTCTATTGTGGAAGTAGCTGGAGGCGAGATCCCCTATGCCACCCCAAAAAGCAGGTTCCCTGGGAAGTGCAGTACTTTGGAGCACTGGGCGCTGCTGCTGGAACAGCTGTGGGCCATTCAGGTTTGTGGCACTGCCACCCCCGCCCGGACAACCCAGGTGACTGAAGCATCTTCAGTCATGTTGTGGGGCAGCTGGTAGCTTCCACTTTGTCCCCTTGGGCTAGCCAGCTCAGCAGCTCAGTCCTAAGCAGCAGCAGCTTCACTCATCTTTGATTTGGGTGAACCAGTCGTACACCCCAGCTGTCCCTGCCCTCTGGGTTTCTGGAATTCTTCTCTGATAGTGACTTTTAGGCATAAAGACGGAGGTCTGTTGGAGCTTTTCCCATTTTTCTCAAACCTGCTGCTTCTCCATCCTCATTATCACATAGTGTTATGACTTTGACAGCTCAGCAGCATGATGTTGGGTTGGGAGGAGTCCAGACACCCAGGACCCCCAACTCCTGCATTCTCCTTAGCCAATGGGAGGCTTGAACGTTTCCTTTCCCCTCTGGTCCAGTTCTGCAAGCCAGCATCCTTACCACCTGTGTGTGTAGACCAGGAAGTATAAAGTAAATAAAGTGGACAGACCCACAGAGGGTTCCCCTTGGACACCTTGTTGCCCCCCAAGCCTGTACTCATTCTCAGGAGACCTGGCCTCGCCTGGGGGTGCTGCTGTGCAGGGCGCAGCTTTGTGGCACCTTCTGCAGCTCAGCCCGAGCGTGACGATGCTTTCCTTCTTTCCTTGGTGACTTGAGGAGTTTCCCTAGCAGATTAGGGGTGGTGAGTAATTTCACTCGATGAGGGGGCAGGACAGGTGACTTGGGGATGGTTCTCTAGGGGATGGGGTGGGGAAGCCCGGGAGCCCCTCCCTTGCCTGTATACCTTACTAATAGGAAGGAAAATGTCTTCCGTGTCTTGGAACCCGACATTCTCAGGTTATGTCAACCCTAGCATCTCTACACCTCCAGTATCCAGCCACGGGCCCTTGGCCTTGTGTAGTTCTCATTAAGCTTTGCCATTGCCTTAGCCCAGGTGGGGACCTAGACATGGAGGGTGCAGCGCGGCTCCCCCAGAATTTAGGGTGCCATACCAGTTGATCTCTGTGCTGAGGCCAGGTTCTCCCAAGGGCATTCAGTGCCTCCCTCTTCAGAAGTGCTTCTTCTAGTCTCTCTGCCTCAGCCATCCCTGAAAGATGAGGCAAGGCTGTATCCCTGTTCCTGCTGTACAGATGGGGAAACTGAGGCAACAGCTCTAAGCCAGGAATGGCAGAGCCGGGTGGCAGGAACTCACCTCAAATGGGACCAGATCAGTTGCACCATGGGGGTGTGGCTGGGTTGTGTCCATTTCCAGGCTCCACCCAGTGCGTCCAGACCACTGCCACATGGTAGAGAAGAGGAGGGAAAGAGGGGCTGTGACAGCCCCCGGGGCACAGACCATGTCCTGGAGGGCAGGCGCCTCTGTGGCGGGGTCGGCACAGCACCTGGTCCCAGCCCCACGTCCAGGCGGCACTGCACTGCTGGCTGTGAGTGCCCCCCCACGAGCCCTGGTACAGGCAACAACGGGCAGCTCAGCTGGCACTGGGGGGAGGGTTGGCAGGAGGGCACTTCCACAGCATCTGACCCAACAAGGCCACGCCAGGGTCACCCTGTGAATAAAGCACTGATGGAGATAAGTGAGGGGGGCTCTGCCGTGTCACACTCCAAGCGGTGTGGTCTAAGGTACACGTGTGTGTTCCTGTCTGTGTACAGTGTCATGCACCTTTAGTCCCAGATATTCTGGAGACTGAGGCAGGAGGATCTCAAGTTCAAGCCACCATGGACAAACTTATCAAGATCCTGTCTCAAAATATGAAGGGGGGTATAGGGACAGAGCTCAGTACTAGAGCCCAAGACCTGAGTTCAATCCTCAGTACCAGAAAAGGGGTGAGGGGTATTATACCAGGGCACAGTGAGAATGTTGCCACCACCCTAGACATCTGCTCACCCACCATTGTTCTCCCCCACATATCTCTCCCTCTTCCTGAGGTCACTATTCACTTTGTGAATGTTGCTTTTTTTTGTTCCTCTTTCATTTATATGCACATGGATATATGTGTGCATATGTGTGTCTGATGTAGTGGAGTGATTTTTAACTATATGGAATCATCACATGAGTGCCTGTGGCTCTTGCTGTTGTCTAACGTTATGAGACGCACTCAAAGTATTGCTGGAAGCTAGCACCATTCTTCTTCACTGCTGTGTAGTATTCCATGGCCTCTAGTGCCCATCTCTTGCCTATGTACCCATCTGCTAGATACTTATCTCCAGCTTGCTGATATTTTTGGCACATGGATTGATCACACACACGTACCACTGTCTTCGGGTATTACCAGGTGCCTGTGAGGGAAAAAACAGGGTGGTCCCAAAGTGTCAAGTTGCAAGTTTCAGGTCTTGACCCTCACTTGGGGACTGTGTTTGCCCACGGCAGCCAGCATTAACCAACATCTTGTGTGTCTTGCAGCTTGCCGGGATTGCTGTCCTTGCTGTTGGACTATGGCTCCGATTCGACTCCCAGACCAAGAGCATCTTTGAGCAGGACTCTAATAGTAACTCCAGCTTCTACACAGGTGACTTGCGGCTTGCTCTAAGTCCAGAGACTCCCTGTTGACCAGGGAACTGGGCCCTGGGAAGGACTCCAGTCACAGGAGTCATGCGTGTGCCCGTCAAGTTATGCAGCTTTGTTGTGTGGCTGTACCTGTGAATTCGCATCTGACTGATGTGGTCTCTTTCCATGCTAGCTGAGCTCAGCAGTTTGACTATTCTCTGATGTGATGGCTTCTGAGGTGTCATCCTCCTCCTAATTTGGAAATCTTTGTCAGGGGTTGTGCCATGCCAGGAAGGAAAAGATGGCCCTTCTCGCCAGTATTTGAACAAGGACTCAGAGCCAGAGGAAGACCAGCCTCCTGGATAGTGAATTAGGGGTGCTATGGTCGTGGCTTAGTGGTAGAGCTCATACCTAGCATGCACACAGTCCTCGGTTCAATCCCCAGCACCACCAAAGGAAGTTAACAGGGAGAGAAGAGCCTCCGACCAGTCCTCGGGACTGTGGTGCTAGGGTAACTGCTGTGAGATTTGTTTTAATTTGTTTTCTAACCTTTTTTAAGCAGAAAGGTTTCCAACTTTAACACAGCTGAGATCCCTGAGCACGAGCAAACTTAGCAGGTTTCTCTGTACACAAAGCCTCTTTGTCAGCTTCTCTAGCATCCTTCTGGCCCCCTTGCCACCAGATCAGCTTCTCTAAAAGGAGAATGCACCGAGCCTGTCGAAGGCATCTTCCCGACTTCTCAGTAAACTCAAATTTTGTGATTGTACTTTATGCCTGGTTTCGGGGGTAGGAACCATTTCATTTGTGGGAAACAAAAGAAGTTCCCTATTTTTAGGATGAGCCTGTCATGTCACCGGGCTCCAAGCATAAGTTTGGTGGCTTCCTTCCCACCCACCACTGTTATTTTTACAGAAGATGGAAAGAGCGGTCCGACGAGGTTTATCTCCTAGGCTTGGGGACGAGGTTGTGGCAGCCGGCCAGCCGTGGCGGCCTTCCCTTTCCCACTCCCGGGACAAGGCAGAAGGAGGCTCTGTAAAAACAGTTTGGTTGTGTAGCACCAAGCCCTGTGGATAGTTTTTCCGGTTTTCCTAATTTGTGTTGGTTGGGGTTTTTTTGGGGGGTGTGGCTCCCTAATGTCATGATGTGAAGAAAAGAAAAACAGTGTATTTTTTTTTTAATCTACGCACACAGTTTTTAGGGAGCAGATTCCCATAGTGCCCTGACTTGTTTTAGCCACAGAGCATTTTGTGTGTTTGCCGTGGCCACACTGCAGGGCAGGAGGCAGGGGACAGGAGGGGACGCTGCACAGAAGAGTGGGACAGCGAGCCAAGGGGACGCCCTGTTCCACCCCCCAGTCGTGCAGGGCTGTGAGCTTGCTCCCTGGGGCCAGCAGACCTGCCCGCAGGAACGGGCGCGAGTCCAGGCCGCACTCTGTGTGCCTCTCTCTCTGGGGAGCTCCTCAACCCTCCTGTCGTTCTGGCAGCTCTTAATCACCCAGTTTGGGTTTTTTGTTTTGTTTTTGTGGTGCTGGAGGTGGAATGGAACCCGGGGCCTCACACATGCTAGGCAAGCATGCGAGAACTGGCTACTCCCTAACCCTATTTTACACATTCTTCTTCTGTAATTTGCTTTGTGTGTCATGGTACTGGGAACTGAACCCAGGGCCTGACACTGAGCTGCATCCCCAGCCCTGTTTATAATTTCCTCTGGAGATAGGATCTCACTAATTCTCTAAATTGCTCAGGCTGGGTTTAAACTTACCACCCCCTGCCTCCGCCTCTGAACCAGCTGAGATTACAGCCATGTACCATCATGCCCAGCTCCTATTTTTTGTTAATCATACCTCTGGCTAATTCTGGATGTTTTCAGATGTGAGAGGTAAGGATCTCATTGGTAAGGCAATGCAGTGGGAGGTGCTGGCATCTCTAGCCCCTGTCTGTTGAATTCACTCACTTACCATTGTAGAGTTCAATCCTCATAACTCTGTGTAGAGTGAATCCCATGTCAGGCTAAATAATAACTATCCCTATGTGAGAATTTTTAACAACCTGCAGAGATCCAATGTTTCCCACTAGTGGGAGCAAGGTGGGGGGCTCTCTTGGCCTTTTGATTTCTCCTAAATTGTGGTCGGGGGAGAGAAGCCCCCATGTCCGTGGCCCTATCCAGCAGGTGACAGAGGGAAAGCTGCTCAAGGCAGCAGCAAGATGACAAGCACATGGGTAAAGGAGCCAAAACCTTCACAGGGTTCAGATCCTGCAGGTCGTCTTGGGGTCCCCTCAGTAACGAGTGTCCTTCCTGTAGCGATGGGCAGAGGGGCACAGTCCAGAGAGAGAGCGGTCCAGGTGGGGTGAGGAGCCTTGCAGAGCCTTTGCAGCTGGACCCCTTCTGGGCCAAAGGACTCAGCTGTGTAGTTTCTTCTGCTTACAGCATCCCCGAGACCAGGGGATGATGCTGGTGACCCTAGGACGTGAGCAAGCTAAGCAGCCACCTGGATCTGCCTGGGCCCTGCCCGAGAAACTGAGGGGTTTTTGTCCTTGGGCAAAGGGCCACGGAGGCGTCACTGTCTGCGTCCTGGTGCCCACAGGGCTGAGACCAGGCTTTTGTGTGACCCCATAGCCATTCTCCCAGCTGAGGAGCCAGGCGTGCCAGTTACCCGCTGCCTGCTGGCCTGACATCATGGGGTTCGCTGTCCCTTGCACGGGGCTCTAATGTCTGTGGAGAAGCACAGGGAAAACCTCCCCAATATTTAGAAGAGTTCATGGCCGACACCCTTATATGGCCCAGCTCTCCAGTTCAGGCCTGGGAGATTCAGGCTGTGTGTATCCATTGTCCTGGGTGGTTTGGTGAACTTCATTTTCTTGGTTCCAGGCCACCGGCTCTTCTTCACTCCTTGATGGCCTTCCAAGACCGAGGCCACTGAGTGAGGGAAGCTAGGGAGCTCCAGCCAGAGGTCCTGGATGGCCACCCCTGCCTGAGGCCACCCGCTGTGTACAAATGGGTGCCCAGTGTTTTTCCAGACCCATAGCACTTGCCCTCAAGAAACTTCCCTGCCTCAATTGTGACTCGAAGCAGTTGGTTTGGTTTCCTGTGCCCTTTGGTTTTCTGTGCCTCATTTTCCCCACCTGATGCGGGCATAGCGGACATGTGGCCACCCCTTTGCAAAAGACTCTGTGCCTAGCAAGTGGAATTGCTCTGCACTGCTTATTATTGAGAACAAGGAGCCAAGGGACCAATTGTGGGGCAGAGTTCGGGTTCCTGTGAACCTCTGGCCGGCCCACTTAGAGGTGGTAAGTAGCCTCCAAGAGCCCAGAGGCAGAGGCAGAGTGGGTCCCACTCCCCTCAGTGCTGTTCTTTTTTTTTTTTTTTTGTGGCACCGGGAATCGAACTCACAGCCTCACACCTGCCAGACAGGCGCTTAAGCTGCTGAGCCAAACTCCCGGCCCTGGTTTTTTTGAGGCAGGGTTGCACTATGTAGCTCAGGCAGGCCTTGCGCTCGCGCTGTAGCCCAAGCCGGCCTCGAACTCACAACGCTCCGCCTACCTCAGCCTCCCGAGTGCTGGGATTAAAGGCGTGCGCCACCACGCCTGGCTCCCAGTGCTGTTCTTGAGGTGGCGCTGGGGTCGTGACAGGAGTCTGCTGTGTCCTCTTCAGCCTGCACTGAGGGCCCCTTTCTGTATAAAGGATACTCTGGAGTATGCTACTGCAACTTAGTCTTGTTTTTTGTTTTGTTTTGTTTTTTTTTACCAGACCTATAATGTCAGGCTGGAAAAAAGCAGAATAAAGAGCCCTTAAGCAATTGAACATGATAATCTAGAGAAGGCCTGGGGAGGAGTAACTTTTTCCATGAGTCAGACAGAAAGCTGACATTCACTTGTTTTATAGAGGGGAAGGAACACTTTGTCGTTTAGCATCTCCGGCCTTTGCTAAGCGGTTGGGGGACAGCCCAAAGCAGCTTTCCCAAAGGGAAATGAGCGAACTGGGGCTGGGGTGTGGCTCAGTAGCAGAGCACACTCCTGGCTTGCGCAAAGCCCTGGCTCCCATCGCTAGCAGAAAAATAAAACAAGCCGCAGCCACTGCTAGGGAGGCCCTGCAGTGTCTGTGACTGCATGAGAGCGGGGCCTGGCTTCCAGACGACCACCCAGCCCGTAGCATGTTGGCTGCTGGGTGCTGCGCACCCTTACCCTTGACCGGAGAGAGCTAAGTTAGGTCCGAGTGAACGTGTTAAAGCCAGTGAGCCCTTTTATTTTAAAGTCTTCCTCTGCAGAGCCCTGGAGTGAATATTTCATGTGAACCCAGACGCCCAGTAAGAGAATGTTCGCTTGCTGCACGGGAAAGCTCTTTCCTGCTGTAGCACACTTGCTGCTGACCCACCTGTTCGGCTCCTGCCTGGCTCACCTGGCTGTCGTGCTGGGTTGTGGGCGCGGAAGAAACACATCTGTGTGTTCCTTGTCACCCGGCTGTATTTCATGTGCTTGAAAATCCTTTTGATCTCTTAGCATCCCTCAGTTCTTCAGCGCCTGCTCTGGTGCTCACAGAGGTGTCTTGTCCCTGTGAGATGGGGAGAGATGGGGCTGTCCCACCGCCTCCCTGGCTGGCGTCCCCATGTTAGGACTGAGCGGAGGGAGGTGGCCGTCCCCGGGGCCCAGTGCGTGGGGCTGTGCTGCTGAAAGAAACCAGTCCCCATGCTGCACTCGACTGCCCCAAGGGATGACTCGAGGACAGGCTGCATTTGTCCCCTTGCCCAGTCTGGGCTGGGTGTGCACAGGAACAATACCCGTATTCATTCAACTTGGGGTTTGCCAGGAGCCCCACGTGACTTGACATCACAGCAGATGTGGGGGAGAAGGGAGAGGCACAAACGCTGCCTGTGTGCTCTGCTCAGTGCTGCCTGTGCGGCTCGGCCGCAGGTGGGTGGGCGCGAGGTCTGTCGCCCCACAGCCTCAGCCCCGCACCGAGGTCACTGTAAGGTGAGGTCACCGTGTCACCTGCTGAGAGGTCTCGTCATGTGTCCTGCTGTGTCTCGTGGAGGAGAATATGGAAAGAGCATCAAGTATATAAAATCCATTGCTGTGGTTATTCATAATTGTTACCTATGTCTTGGATGATTGAGATTAGTAAGTGCTAGCATTGATCATGAATGTGGATCGTATCATCAAACCCTCACAACAGTCCTTGAACTTGGCATTGTTACCACCCCTCCTTATTTGTGTGTGTGTGTATGTGTGTGTGTGTGAGAGTGTATGCTGGGGGTCAAACCCAGGATCTCACACATGCTAAGCTGGTGCTTTACCACAGAGCTATACCTCTAGCCCAGCTGTTTTGCTGGTAAAAGAAGAAAGGAAGAAAGGCAGACAAGCAAGCAAGCAAGAAAACCTTGCAGAGAGAGGTTAAACGGCATCTTCACAGACACAGAGCTATCTTTTTTTTTTTTTTTTTTTTTTTTAGTACAGGGGATCAAACTCACAATGTTGTGCCCACCAGACAGGTACTTATGCCACTAAGCTAAATCCCCAGCCCTATTTTTTGAGACAGGGTCTCACTATGCAGTTCAGACTAGCCTTTGTAACACAGGTTGGTCTCAAACTTGCAACGATCCTCCTGCCTCAGCCTCCCGAGTGCTGGGATTACAGGCGTGCACCACCATGCCCGGCGCACAGAGCTTTCAAACCTAAACGTTGTGAGCTCTAAATAGCTCAGGAGCCCTCCCAACACTGCATAGAACATACCTACAAGCCAGAGATGCTGGGACGTCTGCTGTGGTTCACACAGGGCCTTTGGGGGTGAGGACACTGCTCAGGTGTAGTCACTGCTCAGGTGTAGTCCCTGCAGGACAGCTGTGGTTTCTCAAGAATATAACTATAGATGAGCCCCTCTGGGCTTTCTCTTGGTGCAGTATGGAATGAATGAGACCAGGGTTTCACCTCTGTGTCCCCTGTCCCAGGAATTTGCATTGTTTTGGGCCTAGAAAAGAGCTGTAAAAGTCACTGCCCTTCTACTTCCTCTCCCTCAGACTCTCCAATTGAAGACCTAGTTTCTCACCCTCCTCTTAGCAAGGAAGATCCTTTTCACCCTTTATCTAGAGTAACTGCATTGCAACTATCAGCTCTCCTTAGTATGCTATAGGGATGTCTTGAAATTTTCTGATAATCAACCTCCTTAACTTTACTAGGAAGGAAATTGAGACCCAGAGAGGAAATCTATCTTGTCAGAGGACACACTGTGGTTAGTGGTAGTGGAACTGAAACAAGGATTTTCTGATACCCAGATACGTGTCCTTTGCACTAGAGCAAGGTAGTTGTCCCTTTGCCAGAGTGTGCCCTGGGTGTTCTTAGCCACACATGCTCAGCAGCTGGGCACAGGGTGGGGGGCCCTGAGGGGAGTCAGGCAGAGCTGGCCTCCCAGAGCATGGACATCTGGGTGTCCACAGCCTTTCTGCGTGCTCTGACAGCATCCTGAGTTTGGGAAGGGGAGCAGAGGCGGAGGAGACCGTTTGTGAAGGAAGGGAATTTCTTCCCTAAGGTTAGGATGGTAAAGAGTAGGAGACTCATGAAGTCACACAGAGGGAAAAAGGAGAAACTGGAGAAATGTGGGCCTGCAGACTGATGGCTCTACTGTGTGCCCTCTTCTTCTCCTCCCAGGAGTTTACATTCTGATTGGAGCTGGCGTCCTCATGGTGGTGGTGGGTTTCTTGGGCTGCTGTGGGGCTATCCAGGAGTCGCAGTGCATGCTGGGATTGGTGAGTACCCCCTTCCTTGTTCTCTATAGCCAGTCTGACTCCTAGCCCCGCTCCCTTCCTCTCCTCCCAGCAGACCCCATCCACAGAACAGGCACAATGAGTCAGGGTAAAGAAGATGCCTCCATAGCAAAGCTTTCCTCATCCTCTTGTGTTCCTCCCTCCAGGCCCTAGCCAGCTGCCATCTTATCTGTGACTCTAGCCAGCCACCATCTTTTCGGTGGCTCAGGCCTCTCCCTGTGGAAGGCATCATTCCTCTGCCTTTCTGGAGCCATTCTTTTCATTCTTTTAGGCAGCTAAATGCCAAGACCTTGTTTATTCCTTTCTTGAGGACCATGTTTGCTTTTTTTCCTTGAATCCACAGGTACTTATACTTTCTCTCCTTATTGTTTTAAAATTTGTTACTGTCTTCCTCAAACCCCACAGTGTATTCACTGCCTTTGCTTCCCCAAATCTTAGTGGGTTTTGTGAGTTCCTTTGTTCACTGACTGTTAACTAACACCCTCTAAGTGTCCACATTGGGGCCTGTGTGCCTCGCTCTGCTCTGGGAGGGGTGTCCTTCCCGTGTGTGAATCGCTCTGCCCTGCTAGGCTGTCCCTGTACGTCCCCAGACAGCTTCATTCTTCCCTCTCCCAAGCACCCTTTCTTTCTTCTGACTGGTTGGCTGGGATCGCTCCTCACGCCATCTCCTTTGCCTTCTAGTTCTTTTGCTTCCTCTTGGTGATATTTGGTGTTGAAGTAGCTGCAGCTGCCTGGGGCTTCACCCACAAGGATGAAGTAAGTGTTTCCCATGAACTCTT